>JAIUJO010003359.1:25000-45644 GCA_023846275.1 Vanilla planifolia | reverse complement strand
TTAATACTAAATCCTTAACCTCTTAATCCAATATTTCTAATCCCTAATCCATAATATAATCCTTAATACCTAATTCCTAATTTTTTCCCCCAAATCCCTATTACCTAATCCCAATCCCTAATCTAAACCCTATGCTTTATTCCTAATTCTTAATCCAAAATAACTAATCCTTAAACCCTAATTCTTTATCCTTAATCCCTAATCGATAAATCCGAACTCTCCCTTCCTAATACATTATCCCCAATCCTAATAACTAATTCCTAATCTATAGGATGTCCCCCGTTACACTATAATCTGTCTTCTACTTCTTCCTCTTCTTCCTCTTCTTGTTCTTTCTCTTTTTCTTTTTCATCTGCCTTGTCCTCTTCTTGTTGTTCTTCCTATACTTCCTCATCTTCCTCTTCTTCTTCTTCTTCTTCCTCCTCCTCCTCCTCCACTTTCTCTTCTTATTCTTTGTCTTATTTTCTTCTTCCTCCTCCTCTTCTTCCCCTTCCTTTTCTTCTTCTTCTTCTTCTTCATTTTATTCTTCATCATCATTATCATCATCATCATCTTCTTCTTCGTATTCTTCTTCACCGACTTCATCCTCTTCTTCTTCTTCTTCCTCTTTTCCTTATCTTCTTCTTCCTCCTCTTCCTCTTCCTCTCCTTCATCATATTCTTCTTCTACTTCTTCATCTTCTTCCTTCTTCCTTCTTCTTTCTTCTTTCTTCTATCTTCTCTATTCCTTCTTTTTCTCTCTTCATTCTTCTTCTTTCTTTTTCTTCTTCTTCTTCTTCTTCTTCTTCTTCTTCTTGCTGTTCCTCTTTTTCATCTTCTTCTTCTTCTTCTTTTTCTTCATCTTCTTCTTCTTATTCTTCTTCATCTTCTCCTTCTTCTCTTCTTCTTTTCTTTTTCTTCTTCAACTTCCTCTTCCCATTCTTCTTCTTCTTCTTCTTTTCTTCTTGTACTACTACTACTTCTTCTTCTTCTTCTTCTTCTTCCTCTTCTTCTTCTTCTTCCTCTTCTTATTCTTCTTCTTTTTCTTCTTCTTCTTCTGCTTCTTCTTCTTCCTCCTCTTTTTCTTCATCTTCTTTTATTTCTTCCTCTTATTCTTATTCTCATTCTTCTTCTTCTACTACTTTTTCTTTTACTTCTTCTTCTTCTTCTTCTTCTTCATCTTCCTCCTGTACTTCTTCCTCACTTCTTCTACTTCTTCATCTTCTTCTTCTTCTTCTTCCTCTTCCTTCACCTCCTCTTCTTCTTCTTCTTCAGTTTCCTCCTCTTCCTCTACTTCTGCTTCTTCATCTTCTTTGTCTTCTTCTACTTCCTCTTCCCTTCTTCTTCTTCTTCTTCTTCTTTCATTTCTTCTTTTTCCACTTTTTTTTCTTCTTCTTCTTCATCAACTTCTTCTCATTCCCCTTCTACTTCTTTTTCTTTTTCTTTTTCTTTTTCTTCTTCATCTTCTTCTTGTACTTCTTCTTGTACTTCATCTTCTTCATCTTCTTGTACTTCTCCCTAACACCTAATTCCTAATCATTAGGACGTCGCCCACTACTCTATGATCTGTCTTCTTCTTCTTCTTTCTCTTCTTGTTCTTTCTCTGTTGCTTTTTCTGTAACCTTGTCCTCTTCTTGTTCTTTTTCCTATTCTTTCTCATCTTCCTCCTCCTCCTCTTCTTCTTCTTCTTCTTCTTATTCTTTGTCTTCTTTTTCTTCTTCCTCCTCTTCTTCCCTTTTTTCATTTTCTTCCTCTTCTTCTTCTTCTTCATCTCCTTCTTATTCATCTTCCTCTTCTTCTTCTTCTTCTTCTTCCTCTTCTTCTTCTTCTTCCTCCTTTTTTTCTTCTACTTCTTTTCTCCTTCCTGTTCTTCTTACTACTCTTCTTCTTCTTCTTCTTTTGCTTCTACTTCATTTTCATGTTCTTCTTCTTCTTCTTCTTCTGCTTTTAATTTTTTTTCTTCTTTTTCTTCTACTAGTTCTTCTTCGTCTACTTCTTCTTTTACATTTCTTCTTCTATTTCTTTGACTTTTTCTTCTTCTTCTTCTTCTTCTAGGTTTCCTCTTCTTCTTCTTCTTCTTCTTCTTCTTCTTCTTCTTCTTTATCTTCTACTTCTTCTTTTCTACGTCTTCTTCTTCGCCTTCTTCTTTCTCCTCCTCCTTTTCTTCTTCTTCTTCTTCTTTTCCTTCTCTTTCTTCTTCTGATCCCTCTTCTTCCTTTTCATCTTCTTCTTTTTCTTCTTTGTCTTCATTTTCTTCTTCTTCTTCGTCTTCTTCTTCATCTTCTTCTTCTTCTTCTTCTCCTTATTCTACTTCTTCTTCATCTTGTTCATCTTCTCCTTCTTCATCATCTTGTTCCTCTTCTTCTTCTTCTTCCCCTTGCACTTCATCTTCTTCTACATTCTTCTCTTGCTCTCTGTCTTCCTCTTCCACTTCTTCTTCTTTTTCTTCTTCTTCTTCTACTTTTTCATCTTCATCTTCTACCTACATCCTTCTTCCTTCTTCTTTCTTCCATTTTCTCTCTGCCTACTTTTTTTTCTTTCCTCTTTCTTCTTCTTTCTTATTCTACTTCTTCCTCTTCCTCTTGTTATTCTTCTTCTTCTTCTCTTCTTCTTGTTCTTCATTTTCTTCTTCTTCTTCTACTACAACTATTACTTCTACTTCTTCTTCTTCCTATTCTTCTTTCTCCTATTTTTTTTCTTCTTCTTCTTCTTGATCTACTCCTTCCTCTTCTTCTTATTCTCCTACTTTTTCTTCATCTTCTTCTTCTTCTTCTTCCTCTTATACTACTTCTTCTTCTTCTACTTCTTCTTTTTTGTCTTCTTCTTCTTCCTCTCTTCTACTTTTTCATCTTCTTCCTCCTCTTCTTCTTCTTCTTCCTTTTCTTCTTGCTTCTTCGTCTTCTATTTCAACTCCTTCCTCATCTTCTTCTTCTTCTTTGCCTTCTTCTACCTCTTCTCTTTTTCTTTTTGTTCTTCTTCCATGTCTTCTTTTTCCACTTCTTCTTCTTCTTCATCATCTTCATCAACTTCTTATTCCTCTCCTACTTCTTCTTCTTCTTTTCTTCTTCTACTTGTTGTTCTTCTTTCTCGTTTTTTTCTTCTTTTTGTTCTTCTTCCACATCTTCTTCTACTTCTTCTCCCCTTTTACCTTCTTCTTCCCCTTCCTCTTCATCTTCTTCTACCTCTTCCTCTTCCATATCCTCTTCCTCTTCTTCTTCTTCCTTCTTCTATCTTCCATCTTCCTTATTCTTTCTTCCTTCTTGGTTTCTTCCTTCTTCCTTCTTCTTTTTCTTTCTTTCTTCTTCGTTGTCTTTCCGTCTTCTCCTATCTTCTTTCTTCCTTCTCTTTTCTTCTTTCATCTTTCTTGTTTCTTCTTCTTTCTACTTTTTTCTTCTTTTTCTTCTTCTTCCTCATCTTCCACTTCTTCATTTTCTTCCTCTTCTTCTTCCTCATCTTCTTCTTCTTCTTCTTCTTCCTCTTCATCTTCTTCTTCTTCTTCTTCTTCTTCTTATTTTGCCTTTTCTTCTTCTTATTATTATTACGAAGGTTATAATTATTCTACTTCTTCTTCTTCGCCTTATTCTTTTTCCTCTTCCCCTTCTTATTTTTCGTCTTCTTCATTGTCTTCTTCTTCTTCTTCCTATTCTTCTTGCTCTTCTTCTTCTACTTTATTTTTCTTTTTCTTCTTCTTCTTCTTCTTCTTCTCCTTCTCCTTCTTCTTCTCACTCTTGTTCTTATTCTTCTACCTCTTCTATTTCTTTTTCTTCTATTTTCTCTTCTTCTACTCCTTCTCCTTCTTCTTCTATTTCTTCTTCTTCTACTTCTTCTTCCTCTTCTTCTTCTCCTTCATTCTCTTATTCTTCTTCTTCTTCTTCTTCTCTTCTTCTTGTTCTTCTTCTTCTTCTTCTTCTTCTTCTTCTTTTTCTTCTTCTTCTTCTTCCTCTTCATCATCCCCTTCCTTTTCCTCTTCTTCTTCTACTACTACTACTACTACTTTGCCTTCTTTTTCTTGTTCTTCTTACTCATGTCCTTCTTCTTCTTTCTCCCTAGTCCTTAATCCCTAATTCCAAATTCCTAATCTTTAATACCTAATTCCTAATCTCCAATCCCTAATCCCTAATCCTTGATCCAAAATCACTAATCTCTAATCTCTAATCTTTGTCTTTAATTCTTAATCCTAAATCTCTAATCTCTAATCCCTAATTCATAATCCCCAAAACTTAATCCTTAATCCCTCATACATAATACTCAATTTTTAATCCCTTATTTCCATTCTCTAATCTTGAATCCCTAATCTAATCCCTAATACCTAATTCCTATTCCTTTTTCCTAAATCCCTATTAGCTAATCCCTAGTCCCTAAACCCTAACCCTAATTCCTAATTCTTTTCCCTGAATCCCTAATCCTTAAATCCTAATTTCTAATCCTTAATCCCAAATACATAAATAAAAATCCTTCCATTCTTAATGCCTAATCCCAAATCCCTAATTTCTAATCTTTTAGATGTCATCCACTACACTATAATCTTCTTCTTCTTCCCCTTCTCCTTCTTTCTCTTCTTCTTTTCCTTCTTCCTTGTCCTCTTTTTGTTCTTCATCATATTCTTTGCCATCTTCCTCTTCTTTTTCATCTTCTTTTTCTTTTTCTTCTTTTTCTTCTTCTTCTTCCTTCACCTCTTCTTCCTCTTCTTCTTCTTGTACTGCTTCTGCTTTTTTTCTTCTTCAACCTCTTCTTCTTCTTGTTCTTCTTCTTTTTCCTTATCTTCTTCTTCCACTTCTCTTTATTCTTCCTCTTCTTCTTCTTCTACTACTACTACTACTACTTCTACTTCTTCTACAACTTCATCTTCTTCTTCTTCTTCTTCTTCTTCATCTTCTCCTTCTCCTCCTCCTTCTTCATCTTCTTCTTCTTTTTCTTTCTTCTTTCTTCTTTTTTCTTTCTTCATTCTTATATCTTCTTCCTTCTTTCTTCTTCCTTCTTTCTTCTTTCTTCTTCCTTCTTCCTTCTTTCTTCTTGCTTCAGCCTTCATCCTTCTTGCTTCTCACTTCTTTCTTCTTTCTTCTTCCTTCTTCCTTCTTTCTTTCTTTTTTCTTTTTTCTTTTTTCTTCTTTCTTCTTGCTTCTTTGTTCTTCTTTCTTCCATCTTCCTTCTTCCATCTCATTTCTTTCTTCTTCTTCCTTTCTTCCTTGCTTTTTTGATTCTTTCATCATCGTCTTCTCCTTTTTTTTTCTTCTTCTTCATCTTCTCCATCTTCTTCTTCTTCTCTATCTTCTTCTTCTTCTTTTATTTCTTCTTCTTTATCCCAAAACAATAATCCCTAATCTTGTACCCCTTTATCCATAATCTATAATCTATAATCTATAATCCCACTCTCTCTCTCATCTATAATCCTAATCCCTAATCACTAATCTCCAATGTCAAATCCCTAATCACGAATAACTAATCCTTAATATTTAATCTTTAAACCATCCATAATCCTTAATAACTAATCCCTTATCCTTAAACCCTAATTCCAAATCTTTAATCCCTAATGTCTAACCTTTAATGCCTAATCTTTCATACCTTATCTATAATCTCCAATTCCAAATCCTTAATCTCTAATCCCTAATCTCTTATCCTTATTCTGAATTCCTAATCCTAAATCTCTAATCTCTAAATCCTAATTCATAAACCCTAAATCCCAATATTTAAACGCTAATACCTAATCCTTAACCCCTAATACATAATCCTTAATCCATTAATAAAAAACTCCTAATATGTAATTCCTAATCTAATATGGAATCCCTAATACCTAAACCCTAACCCACATCACCAATTCATAATCCCTAATTCTTAGTTCTTATTCATGGAATCAAAAGAAGAAGAAGAAGCAGAAGAAGCAGAAGAAGATGTGGAAGAAGAGCAATAGAAAGAAGTGGTAGCAAAAGAAGAAGAAGAGGAAGGATACGAAAAAGAAGAAGTAGAAGATTAGGAAAAAGAATGACAAAGAAGTACAAGTAGAAGAAGATGAATAAAAAGAGGAGGACAAGGAGGAGGAAGATGAAGCAGAAGAAGTGGAAGTAAAAGAAGACAAAGAGAAAGTGTAAGAAGAAGTAGAAGAAGAAGAAGATGATGAAGAGGAAGAAGAAGAAGAAGATGATGAAAAGTTAAAAGAAGTAGAAAAATAAGAAGAAAATGAAGATAAAGAAAAAGAAGTGCATCAGGAGGAAGAAGAAGAAGAAAAAGAAGTTGAATTAGAAGAAGAAAAAGAAGAAATTAAAGATGAAGAAGATGCAGATAAAGAAGAAGAAGAAGTACAAGAACAAGAAGAGGAAGAGGAAGAAGAAGAAGAAGAAGAAAAAGAAAAAGAAGAAGAGAAAAGGGAGAAGAAGATTATGAAGAAGGCAAAGAAGAAAAGAAGAAGATGAATAGAAAGAAGAAGAAGAGGAATAAGAAGAAGAAGAAGAAAAAGATAGGGAAGAAGATGAGGAAGAAGAAGAAGAAGTTGAAGTGGAAGAAAAAATAGAAAAAAGGTAGAAAGAAGAAAGAGGAAAGAAGACTTTAGATGGAAGAAGCAAGAAACAATTTGGAAGAAGGAAGATGGAAGAAATAAGTAGAACGAAGGAAGGAGGAAGATGGAAGTAGAAAGAAAAAGGAAGTCGAAGAAGAAGAAGAAGAAGAAGAAGACGAAGAAGATGAAGAAGAAGAAGAAGAAGAGGAAGAGGAAGATGAAGAGGAAGTGGAAGAAGAAGAAGTAGAGGAAGAAGAAGATAAAGATGAAGAAGTCAAAGAAGAAGTAAAAAAAGAAGGCTAAAATGAAGAAAAAGTAAGAGAAGAAGAAGAAGAAGAAGAACAAGAAGAAGATGTTGAAGAAGTAGAAGAAGAAGAAGAAAAGAAGAAGAAGAAGAAGAGGTAGAAGAAGAAGAAAAGGAAGAAGAAGAAGAAGAAAAAGATGAAAAGGAAGGGGAAGAAGAAAAAGAAGTAGATGAAAAAGAAGAAGAAAAAATAGAAGAAGGAAGAAAAAGAAGAGGAAGAAGATGATGAGGAAAGAAGAAGAAGAAGAAGAAGAAGAAGAAGGCGAACAGAAAGAGGAAGAGGAAGAAGAACAAAAAAAATAAGAAGAAGAAGAAGAATAAGAGGATGAAGAAGAAGTAGAAGAAATAGAAGAAGAAGAAGAAGAAGAAGATAAAGAAGATTTTTTAAGAAGAAGAAGAAGAAGAAGAAGAAGAAGAAGGAGAAGAAAGAGAAAAAGAAGATGAAGAAGTAGTGGAATAAGAAGAAGATGAAGAAGAAGAAAAAGACGAGGAAGAAGAGGAAGAAGAACTAAGGAGATGAGGTTGAAGAAGAAGAAGAACAACAACAAGAGGAAGAAGAGGAAAAAGAAGTAGAGGAGGAAGAAGAGGAAAATGAGGAACAAGAGTAGAAAGAAGAAGAATAGGAAATTCAAATTGAAGAAAATGAAAAAAAAGAAGGAAAAGAAGAAGAAGAAGAAGGGGAGGAAGAAGAAGAAGAAGAAGAAGAAGAAGAAGCGGAAGAAGAAGTGGAGGAAGAAGAAGAAGAAGAGATAAAAGAAGAAGAAAAAGAAGAAGAAGATGAGGAAGACGAGGAAGAAGAGTAAGAAGAAGAAGATGAAGCTGAGGAGGAAGAAGCAGAAGAAGAGGATGAAGAAGTAGAGGAGGAAGAGGTAGAAGAACAAGAAGAAGAAGAAGAAGAAGAACAAAAAGAAGAAGAAGAAGAACAAGAAGAAGAAGAGCAAGCAGAGGAAAAAGAAGAGGAAGAAGATGAGGAGGAAGAAGAAGAGGAGGAAGAAGAAGAAGAAAAATATGAAGTAGTAGTAGAAGAAGATGAAGAAAAAGAAGAAGAAGAAGAGCAAAAAGAAGTGGAAGAAGAAGATGAAGAAGAAGAGGATGAAGAGGAGGTAGAGTAGGAAAAAGAAGAAGTGCAAAAGGAAGAAGAAGAAGAAGAGGAAGAAGAAGAAGAAGAAAAAGAAGAAAAAGAGGAGGAAGAAGAACAAGAAGAAATAGAGAGCAAAGAAGAAGTAGATTAAGAAGAAGAAGATGTAAAAGAAAAAGAAGTAAAAGATGAAGAAGAAGAAGAAGGAGAACTAGAAGAAGAAAAAGTAGAAGTAGTAGAAGAAGAAGAACAACAAGAACAAGGAGAAATAAAAGGGGAAGAATAAGAAGATGCACTGAGAAAAAGTAGTAGTAGTAGTAGTAGTAGTAGAAGAAGAAGAAGAAGAAGAAGAAGAAGAAGAAAGAGAAGAAGAAGAAGATGGAAACGGGAAGAAGAAAAAGAAGAAGAAGAAGATGGAGAAAAACAGGCGTTGGAGGAGGAGGAGGAAGAAGAAGTAGAAGAAGAAGAAGAAGAAGAAAGGAAAGAATAAGATTAAGAATAAGAAGATGAAGAAGAAGAAGAGGAAGAAGAAGGAGAAGGAGGAGAAGAAAAGGAAAAAGAAGAAGAAGTAGAACAAGAAGAAGAAGAAATGGAAGAAGAAGTGGAGGAGAAAGAGAAAAAAGAAAAAGAAGAAGAGGAAGAAGAAGGAGAAGAAGAAGCAGAGGAAGATGAGCAAGAAGTGGAAGAACAACAACAAGAAGAAGAAGAGGGGAAAGAAGAAGTAGGTCGAGAAGAATAAGTGGGAGGGGAAGATGATGAAGGGGATGATGAGGAATGAGAGGAATAAGTAGAAGAAGAAAAAGTATAAAAAGAAGTGGAAGAAGAAGAAAAAGAAGGGTAAGAAGAAGAAGAAGAACAAGAAGAAGATTTATAAGAAGAAGAAAATGAAAATGCGGGAAGAAGAAGAAGAAGAAGAAGAAGAATATGAAGAAGGAGATGAAGAAGGAGAAGAAGTAGAAGAAAGAGAAGAAGAAGAAGAAGAAGAAGAAGAAGAAGAAGAAGAACGAGAAGTAGAAGAAAAAGAAGAAAAAGACCAAGAAGATGAAGAAGAAGAATAAGAAGAAGAAGAAGAAGAAGAAGAACAAGATGAAGAAGAAGAAATAGAAGAAGGAGAAGAAGTAGAAGAAGAAGAAGAAGCAGAAGAAGAAGAAGAAGAAGAAGAAGAAGAAGAAGAAAAAGAAGAAGAAGAAGTAGAAGAGGAGGAAGAAGAACAAGAAGTAGAAGGGGTAGAAGAAGAAGATAAAGAGGAAAAAGGAGAAGAATATGAAGAGGAGGAAGAAGAAGAAGAAGAAGAAGAAGAAGAGGAAGATAAAGAAGAAGAAGAAGAAGAAGAAGAAGAAGAAGAAGAAGAAAAAGAAGATAATGATGAAGAAGGAGAAGATCAAGAAGAAGAAGCAGAAGAAGAAGACAAGGAAGATGAGGAAGAAGAGGAAGAATAAGAAGAAGAAGAAGAAGAAGAAGAGAAATAAGAAGAAGAAGAAGAAGAAGAAGAGGAAAAAAAGAAAATGAAGAAGACAAGGAAGATTAGTGAGAAGAGAAGAGGAAGAATAGAAAAAAAAAGATGAAGAAGAAGAAGCGGGAAGATAAAGAAGAATAAAAAGACGAAGAAGATGACGTAAAAGAAGACGTAGAAGAAGAAGATGAGGAAGAACTAGAGGAAGAGGAAGAAGAAAAAGAAGAAGTGGAAGAAGAAGAGAAAGAAGAAAAAGAAGAGAAGAAGAGGAGGAAGAGGAAGTAGAAGGGGAAGAAGAGGAAGAGGAAGAAGAAGGCAAAAAAGAATTAGAAGAAAATAAGGAAGAAGAAGAAGAAGAAGAAGAAAGAGAAGAGGAAGAAGAGCAAGCAGAACAAGAGGAAGAAGAAGAAAAAGAAAGGAAAGTAGAAGAAGAGAAAGAATAGTAACTAGAGGAGGACAAAAAAGTGGAAGAAGAACAAGAGGAAGAAGAGGAAGAAGATTAAGAAGAAGTATAAGAAGATGAAGGAGAAGAAGAAGAAGAAGAAGAAGAATAAGAAAAAGTAGAGGAAGAAGATTAAGAATAAGAAGTAGAGGAAGAAGAAGAAGAATAAGCAAACGAAGAAGAAGTAGAAGAAAAAGAAGAAGAAAAGAAGTAGAAGACAAAGAAGAAGAAGATCAAGAAGAAGAAGAAGAAGAAAAAGAAGAAGAAGAATAGGCAGAAGTAAAAGTAGTAGTAGTAGTAGAAGACGAAGAAGAAGAAGAAGAAGAAGAAGAAGAAGACAAAGATGAAGAAGAAGTAGGAGCAAAAGAAGAAGTAGAAGAAGAAGATGACGAAGAAGGTGAAGAAGTTGAGGAAAAAGAAGAAGAAGAAGAAGAACATGGTTAAGAAGAAAAGAAAGACGAAGAACATGATGAAGAGCAAGAAAAAAGAGAAGAAGAAGAAGAAGAAGAAAAAGAAGAAGGGCAAGAAGAAGAAGAACAACAAGAAGAGGAACGAGAAGTAGAAGAAGAGGAAGAATAAGAAAATAGAGAAAAAGAAGAAAAACAAAAGGGAAAAGTAGAGGGGAAAAACAAGAAGAAGATGATGAAGAAGAAGAGAAAGAGGACGAAGAGGAAGAAGAAGAAGAAGAAAAAGAAGAGGAAGATGAGTAAGAAGAGGAAGAAGAACAAGAAGAAGATGTGGAAGGATAGGAAGAGAAAGAACAATAAGAAGAAGAGGAGAAAGAAGAGGGAGAGGAAGAAGAAGAAGGCGAGGAAGATGAAGGAGAGGAAGATGAGCAACAAGTGGAGGAAGAACAAGAAGCAGAGGTAGCAGAAGAAGAAGAAGAAGAAGAAGGAAAAGATGAAGATGAAGAAGAAGAAGAAGAAGAAGAGGAAGAGGAAGAAGAAGGGGAAGAAGATAAAAAAGATGAATAGAAAGAAGTAGTAGTAGTAGTAGAAGACGAAGAAGAAGAAAAAGCAGGAAGAAGAAGTAGTAGAAGAAGAAGATGAAGAGGAAGAAGTGGAAGAGGAAAAAGAGGAAGAAGAAGAAGAAAAAGAGGAAGAAGTAGAAGAAAAAGAAGAAGACAAACAAGAAGAAGAAGAGGAAGAAGAAGAAAAAGAAGAGAAAGTACAAGAAGAGAAGGAAGAGAAAGAAGAGGAACTAGAGGAGAAAGAAGAAGAGGAAGAAGAACAAGTGGAAGAAGAACAAGAGGGACATGTGGAAGAAGAAGAAGAAGAAGAAGAAGAAGAAGATGAAGAAGAGGCTGAAGAAAAGGAAGATGAAGGAGGTGAATAAGAAGAAGAAGAATAAAAGGAAAAAGAAGAAGAAGAAGAAGAAGAAAAAGAAGTAGTAGAAGAAGAAATAGTAGTAGTAGAAGAAGAAGTAGAGGAAGCAGAAGAAGAAAAGAAGAAGAAGAAGAAGTTTGGGAAGAAGAAGAAGAAGAAGATGATGAGGAAGGTTAAGAAAAAAGAAGAGGAAAGAAGGAAAAGAAAGAAGAAAGTAGAAAAAAAAAAAGGAAGAATATAGATGGAGGAAGGAAGAAACAAAGGAAGAAAAAGAAATAAGTGGAACAAATGACGAATGAAGATGGAAGAAGGAATAAGGAAGAAGGAGAAGAAGAAGACAAAGAAGAAGAGGAAGAAGAAGGAGAAGAAGAAGACGAAGAAGAGGAAGAGGAGGAGGAAAGGGAAGAGGAAGAGGAAGTGGAAGAAGAAGACGAAGAAGAAAATGAAGAACAAGAAGATGAAGAAGAAGAGGATGAAGAAGTTGAAGAAGAAGAAGTGGAAAAATAAAAAGAAATAGAAGAAGAAGAAGTAGAAGAAGAGGATGAGGATGAGGATGAAGAAGAAGAAGTTCAAGCAGTAGTAGTAATAGTAGAAGAAGAAGAAGAAGAAGAAGAGGAAGATAAAAAAGAAGAAGATGAAAATGATGAAGAAGAAGAGGACGAAGAAACAAAAGAAGAAGAAGAAGAGAAATAAGAAGAAGAGAAGGAGAAGTAGATGATGATGATGAAGATGAAGTAGAAAAAGAAGAAGAAGAATAGGAAGAAGAAGAAGAAGTAGAAGTAGAAGGGGAAGAAGAAAAAGGAGACGAAGTTTGGGAAGAAGAAGAAAAAGAAGAAGAAGAAGAAATAGAAAATGGAAGAAAATGAAAGAAGATAGAAGAAAGAAGGAAGATTGGAGTAATAATTAAACGAAGAAGAAGAAAAAGAAGAGGATGAAGAATAGCAAGAAGAAGAAGAAGAAGGGGGAGAAGAAGAAGAAGAAGAAGGAAGAAGAAGAAGAAGAAGAAGAAGAAGAAGAAGAAGAAGTTGGAAGAAGAATAAAAAGAGGCAGAAGAAAAAAAGAAGTAGAAGAGGATTTGGAAGAAGTAGAAGAGGAAGAAGATGATGTAAAAGTGGAAGAAGAAGAATAGAAAGATAAGGAATAAGAGGAGGAAGTAGAAGAAGAAGAAGTGCAAGAAGAAGAAGAAGAAGAAGAAGAAATAGAAGGAAAAGAAGAAAAAGAAGAAGAAGAAGCGGAAGCAGAAGAACAAGAAGAAGAAGGGGAAGAAGAAAGAGAAGACGAAGAAGAGAAAGAAGAAGAAGAAGAAGAAGAAGGAAAAGAAGAGAAAGAAGAAG
Organism: Vanilla planifolia; assembly: GCA_023846275.1. NCBI lineage: Eukaryota > Viridiplantae > Streptophyta > Magnoliopsida > Asparagales > Orchidaceae > Vanilla > Vanilla planifolia. The sequence goes on along the minus strand of JAIUJO010003359.1, from coordinate 33,240 downwards.
AAGAAGAAGGGGAAGAAGAAGAAGAAGAAGGAGAAGAAGAAGGAGAAGAAGAAGAGGAGGAAGAAGAAGAAGACGAAGAAGAAGAAGAAGGAGAAGATGAAGAGCAAAAAGAAGAAGAAGATGAGGAAGAAAGTGAGTAAGATGAGGAAGAAGAGGAAGAAGAAGAGCAAGACAATAAAGAAGAAGAAGATGATGAGGAAGAGGAGGAACATGAAGAGGAAGAAGAAGGAGTAGAAGAAGAAAAAGCAGAAGAAGAAAAACATGTAGAAGAGGAAGAAGAAGTAGTAGAAGAAGAAGAAGAGGAAAAAGAAGTAGAAGAAGAAGAAGAAGAGGAAGAAGAAGAAAAAGAAGAAGTGGAAGTAGAAGTAGAAGAATAAGAAGAAGAAGAAAAAGAAGAAGAAGAAGAAGAAAAGCAAGAAGTGGAAGAACAAGAAGAAGAAAGGAAGAAGAAGAAAAGGAAGTAGAGGAGCTACAAGAGGAAAAAGAAGATGAGGAAGAAGAAAAAAAAGAGGAAGAAGAACAAGAAGAAGTAGGACACGAAGAAGAAGAAGAAGAAGAAGAAGAAGAAGTGGAAGAAGAAGTAGAAGTAGAAGAAGTGGAAGAAGTGGAAGAAGAGGAAGAAGGAGAAGAAGAAGTTGAGGAAAAAAAAGAAAAAGGTGAAGAAAAAGAAGAAGAAGAAGAAGAAGAAGAGGAAGAAGAAGAAGAAAAGGAAGAAGAGGAAGAAGAAGAAGAACCAGAAGAAGAAGAAGAAAATGAAGAAGAATAAGAAGAAGAGGAAGAAGAAGATCAGGAAGGAGAAGAAGAGGAACGAGAAGAAGATAAAGAAGAAGATGAAGGGTAGGAGGAGGAGGGGGAGGAAGAAGAAGAAGAAGAAAAAGAAGAATAAGGAGAGAAAGAGGAGGAGAAAGAAGATGAAGAGGAGTAGAAGAAGAAGAGGAAGAAAAGTAAGAAGAAGAAGAGGAAGAGGAAGAAGAAGAAGGGGAAGAACAAGAAGTGGAAGAAGATGAACTAGAGGTGGAAAAAGAAGGAGAAAGAGTAGAAAAAGAAGAAGAAGAAGAAAAAGAAGAAGAGCATGAAGAAATGTAAGATGATGAAGAAGAAAAAGGGGAACAAGAAGAAGAAGTCAAAGAAGATGAAGAGTTAGAAAAAGAAGAAGAAGAAGAAGAATAAGAAGTAGAAGAAGAAAAAAGGAAGAAGAAGAAGAAGAAGAAGGGGAAGAAGAAGAACATAAAGAAGAAAAAGAAGAAGAAGATGAAGAGGAAGAAGATGAAGAAGAAAAAGGAGAAGAAGAGAAAGAAGAAGAAGAAGCAGAAGAAGAATATTAAGAAGAAGAAGAATAAGAAGAAGAAGACGAGAATGATGATGGAGAAGAGGATGAACAAGAAGAAGAAGATGAGGAAGAAGAAGATTAAGAAGAAGAAGAAGAAGAAGAAGAAGAAGAATAGAAAGATGAAGAAGTGGAGGAAGAGGAGAAAAAGAAGATGAAGCAGTAGCAGTAGAAGAAGAAGAAGTAGAAGAAGTAGAAGAAGAAGAAGATGAAGAAGAAGAAGAAGATGAGGAAGTGGAAGAAGACTAATAGGAAGAAAAAGTAGAGAAAGATGAAGAAGAAGATGATGATGAAGAAGAAGATGTGGAAGAAGAAAGAGAAAAGAAATAAGTAGACGAGGAAAAAGAAGAAGAAGAAGAAGAAGAAGAAATGATAGACGAAAAACCAAAATAATAAGACATAGAAGAAGAAGATTAGGAGGAGGAGGAGGAAGAAGAAGAAGAATAGGTAGGAGAAGAAGAAGAAGAAGAAATAGGGTAAGAAGAAGAAGAAGAAGAATAAGGGAAAGATGAAAAGGAAGAAGAAGAAGAAGAAGAACAAGAAGAAGAGAAATGGGAGGAAGATGTAGAAGAAAAGGAAAAAGAAAAAGAAGAAGACGAGGAAGAAGAAAAAGAAAAATAAGACGAAGAGGAAGGGGAAGTTGGAGAAGTAGAAGAGGAAGAAGTAGTAGTAGAAGAAGAAGAAGAAGAAGTTGAAGAAAAGGAAGAAGAAGAAGCAGAAGAAGAAAAAGAAGAAGAAGAAGAAGAAGAGGAAGAAGAAGAAGAAGAAGAAAAGGAAGAAGAAGAAGAAGAAGAAGAAGAAGAACAAGAACAAGAACAAGAAGCGAAGGAAGAAGATCAGGAATGAGAAGAAGATGAACAACAAGAAGGGGAAGAACAAGAAGAAGATAAAGATGAAGAGGAAGAGGTGGAGGATGAGGAAGAAGAAGTAGACGAAGAAGAAGAAGAGAAAGAGGAGGACAAAGAAGAAGAAGTGGAAGAGGAAGAAGAAGAAGAAAAAGAGGAAAAAGAAGAGAAAGGAGAAGGAGAAGAAGTAGAAGACAAAGACGAAGAAGAAGAAGAAGAAGAAAAAGAAGAAGAGGAAGAGGATGAAGAAGAAGAAGAAGAAAAAGAGGAAAAGGAAGAGAAAGGAGAAGTAGAAGAAGTAGAAGATGATATAGAAGAAGAAGAAGAAGAAGAAGAAAAAGAAGAAGAGGAAGTAGATGAAGAATAGGAAGAAGAAGAAGAAGAAGAATAGAAAGAAGAAGATGAGTAAGAAGAAGATGATGAGAAAATAGAAGATGAAGAAGAAGTGGTAGAAGAACGAGAAGAAGAGGAAAAAGAAGAAGAAGTAAAAGAAAAAGAAGAGGGAGAAGAAGAAAAGGAAGAAGAGGAAGAAGAGGAAGTTGAAGAAGAAGATCAAGAACAAGAAGAAGAAAAATAAGATAGAGAAGAAAAAGAAGTAGTAGAAGAAGAAGAAGAAGGAGAGGAGGAAGAAGCAGAACAAAATGAAGAAGTAGAAGTTGAAGTAGAACAAGAAATTGAACAAGAAGTAAAAGGAGTAGAAGTAAATGATGAAGATGAAGAAGAAGAAGAAAAGTAGAAGAACAAAAAGAAGAAGATGAAGAAGAAGAGGAATAAGAATATGAAAAAGAAAAAGAAGAAGAAGAAAAAGAAGAAGAAGAGGAAGAAGAAGTTGAGGATGAGGAGGAAAAAGAAGAAGAGGTAGAAAATGATGAAGAGGACGAAAAAGTGCAAGAAGAAGAAGAAGAAGGGGAAGAAGAAGAAATGGAAGAAGAAGAAGAAGAAGAAGAAGAAAAAGAGGAACTATGAGAAGAAGAGGAAGATGGGGAAGAAGAAGAAGATAAAATAGAAAAAGGAGAAGAAGATGAAGAGGAAGAAGAAGAAGAAGTGGAAGATGACGAGGAGGATGAGGAAGAAGAGGAGGAAAAAGAAGAAGAAGATTAGGAAGAGGAAGAAGACGATTACGAAGAAGTTGATGAAGATGAAGAAGAAGATGAAGAAGAAGAAGAAGAAGAAGAAAAACAACAACAACAACAAGTGGTATAAGAGGAAGAAGAAGAAGAAGAAGAAGGGGAAGAAGAAGAAGTGGAAGAAGTGGAGATAAAAAAGATGAAGCATCAGAAGAATAAGAAGAAAAAGAAGAAGAAGAAGTAGAAGAAGAAGAAGAAGAAGAAGAAGAAGAAGAGGAAGAAGAAGAAGGGAAAGAAGAAGATAAAGAAGAAGAAGATGTAGAAGATGAAGGAAAGAAGAAAAGAAGAAGAAGAAGAGAACAAAGAAGAAGAAGAAGAAGAAGACGAGGAGGATGAGGAAGAAGAGGTGGAAAAAGAAGAATAAGATTAGGAAGAAGAAGAGGTTTAGGAAGAAGTTGTTGAAGAAGAAGAAGAAGAAGAAGAACAACAACAACAAGAGGAATAAGAAGAAGAAGAAGAAGAAGAAGAAGAAGGGAAAGATGAAGAAGTGGAAGAAGAGTAGAAAAATAAGAAGAAGCAAAAGAAGAAGATTTAAAAGAAGAAGGAGAAGAAGAAGAAGAAGAAGATGAAGTGGAAGAAGGGGAAGAAGAATCACAAAATGAACAAGTCGTAGAAGAAGAAGAGGAGGTAGCAGAAGACGAAGAAGAAGAAGAATAGGAAGGAGAAGAAGAAGAAGAAGAAGGGGAAGAAGAAGAAGTAGATGAAGATGAAGAGGAAGAAGAAGAAGAAGAGAATGGGAGTAAGAAGAAGAAGGGGAGGAAGAAGAAGAAGAAGAAGAAGAGGAAGAAGAAAAAGAAGAAGAATAAGAAGAAGAATAAGAAGATAAAAAGGAAGTGAAAAATGAAGAAGAAGAAGTAGAGGAAGAAGAAGAAGATGTAGATGACGAACTAATGGAGGCAGAAGGTGAAGAAAAATTAGTAAAAGAAGAAGAAGAAGAAGAAGAAGAAGAAGATGAAGGGGAAGAACTAGAAGAAGGAAGAAAAAGAAGAGGAAGAAGAAGATGATGAAGAAGAAGAAGAAGAAGAAGAAAAAAAAGAAGAAGATGGAGAAGAAGAATAAGAAGAAGCAGGAAGAAGAATAAGAAGTAGAAGAAGAGGAAGAAATTGAAGAATATTAAGAAGAAGAACAAGATGATGATGATGATGATGAAGAAGAAGAAGAAGAAGTAAAAGAAGAAGAAATGGAACAAGAGGAAGTCAAAGAAAGGAAGTAGAAAAAAATAAGTTGAAGAAAAATGAGCAAAAGAAGAAGAAGAAGAAGATGAATTAGAAGAAGTAAAAGTACAAGAAGAGGTGGAGGAAGAAGAAGAAGATGAAAAAGAAGAAAAAGAAGAAGAAGAAGAAGGAAAAGAAGATCAAGAAGAAGAAGAGCAAGATAAAGAAGAAGAAAGAAAAAAAAAGAAGAGGAAGAAGAAGAAGAAGAAAAAGAGAAAGAGCAGGAAGAAGAAGAAGAAGAAGAGGAAGATGAGGAAGAAGAGATAGAAGAGCAAGAAGAAGATGAGAAAGAAGAAGAAGACGAAGAAATAGAAGTAGTAGAAAAAGTAGAAGAAGAGGAAGAAGAAAAAGAAGAAGAGGAAGAAGAAGAAGAAGAGGAAGATAAGGAACAAGTGGAGGAAGACGAAGAAGAAGTACAAAAAGATAGAAGAAAAAGAAGAAGAAAAAGACGAAAAAGAAGTAGAAGAAGATGAAGAAGGGGAAGACGAAGAAGAAGAAGAAGATGAAGAAGATGAAGAGAGAAAAATAATAATAATAAGAAGAAGAAGAGGAAAAGAAGAACAAGAAGTGATGGAAGATGAGGAAGAAGAGGTTGAAGAGGAAGAAGAAGACAAAGAGGTTGAAGAAGAAGGAGTTGATGAAGAATAGCAAGAAGAAAAAGAAAAAGAAGAAGCGAGAAGAAGAAAAAGAAGAAGCAAGAAGAAGAAAAAGAAGATGACGAGGAAGATTAGGAAAAAGAAGAAGCAGAAGAAGAAGATAAGAAAGAAGATGAAGAGGAAGAGGAAGAAGAAGAAGAAGAAGAAGAAGAAGAAGAGGAAGAACAAGAAGAAGAAGAAGAAGAGGAAGAGAAGAAGAGGAGGAAGAGGAAGAAGAAGAGGAAGAAGAAGGGTTGGAATGAGAAGAATAATAGGAAGAAGAAGAAGAAAAAAATGAGGAAGAGGAGGAAGAAGAAGAGGAAGAACAAGAAGAAGAAGAAGAAGAAGAAGAAGAGCAAGAAGAATAAGAGGAAGATGAAGAAAAAGAAGAGAAAGAAGAAGAAGAGAAAGAAGAGGAACTAGTGGAGAAAGAGGAAGAGAAAGAAGAACAAGAGGAAGAAGAGAAAGAAGAAGAAGGACCAGATGTAGAAAAAGAAGATGAATGAGAAGAAGAAGAAGAAGAAGAAGAATAAGAAGTAGAAAAAGAAGAAGTAGTGGATGAAGAAAATGAAGAAGAAGAAGAAGAAGAAGAAGGAGAAGAAAAGAAGAAGAAGCAGAAGACAAGGAAGAAGAAGATGGAGAAAAAGAAGAATAGGAAGAAGAAGTATAAGAAGAAGAAGTAATAGTAGTGGTAGTAACGATAGAGGAAGAAGAAGAAGAAGAATTCAAAGAGGAAGAACTAATAGTAGTAAAAGAAGAAGAAGAAGAAGAAGAAGTTGAGGAAAAAGAAGAAGAAGAAGAGGAAGAAGAAGAAGGGGAGGAAGAAGATGAAGAAAAGGAAGAAGAAATAGAAGAGGAAAAATAAGAAGAGGAAGACGAATAGGTGGAGAAAGAGGAGGAAGAAAAAGAAGAAGAAGAAGAAGAAGAAGAAGATGATGATGATGATAAGGAGGAAGAAAGAGAAGAAGATGTACAAGAAGAAGAAGAAGAAGAAGAAGGGAAGAAGAAGTAGAAGACGAAAAAGAAGAAGAAGAGTAAGAAGAAAAAAAGGAGGAAGTTGAAGAACATGAAAAAGAAGACCAAGAAGAAGTAGTAGAAGAAGAGGAAGAAGAAGAAGAAAAAGACGAAGAAGAAAAAGGGGTAGAAGTGGAACAAGAGAAAGTTGAAGAAGAAGAAGTAGAAAAAGAAGAAGAAGAAGAAGAAATGGAAGAAAAAGAAGAAGAAGAAGTAGAAGAAGCAAAAGAAAAAGAACAACAAGAAGAAGTAGAAGAAGTAGAAGAAAAAGAAGAGGAAAAAGAAGTAGAAGAAGAAGAAGAAGAAGAAAAAGAAGATTGAGAAGTAGAAGAAGAATAGGAAGAAGTATTGGAAGAAGAAGAGGAACATAAGGAAGAGGAAGGGAAAGAAGAAGAAGAAGAAGTAGAGAAAGAAGTGGAAGAAGAAGAAGAAGAAGAAGAAGAAGAAGAAGAAGAAAAAGAAGAAGAGGAAGATGAGGATGAAAAGGAAGAACAAAAAGTAGGTAAGGAAGAAGAAGATGATGAAGAAGAAGAAGAAATAGAGCAAGAAGAAGAAGAGGAAGAGGAACAAAAGGAAGAGGAAGAAAAAGAAGAAGAGGAAGTTGAAGAACATGAGGAGCAAGTAGAAGAAGTTTAAAAAGAAGTAGAGGTAGAAGATAAAGAAGGAAATGGAGTAGAAGAAGATGAAGAAGGGAAAGAAGAAAAAGAAGAAGACTAAGAATAAATAAAAGAAGTAGCAAAAGAAGAAGAAGAAGAAGAAGAAAACGAGGAAGATGAGAAAGAATAAGAAGACGATGAAGAAGAAGAGGATGAGGAAGAAGGAGAAGAAGAAAAGTAGAAAGAAGAAGAAGAAGAAGAAGAAGAAGAAGATGAAGAAGTTGGAAGAAGAAGAAAAAGAAGAAGATGAGAAAGATGAGGAAAGACAAGAAGCAGAAGAAGAAGATGAGGAAGAAGTAGAGGAAGAGGAGGGAGAAGAAGAAGAAGAAAAAGAAGTGGAAGAGGAACACTAAGAAGAAGAAGAAGAGGAAGAGGAGGAAGAAGTGGAAGATGAAGAAGAGGAAGAAGAAGAAGGAGAAAATGTGGAAGAAGAAGAAGTATAAGAAGAAGAAGAAGAAGGGGAAGTACAAGAAAAAGAAGAAGAGTAAGAAGAAGAAGGGGAAGTAGTGGAAATAGAAGAGAAAGTAAAGGATGTGAAAGAAGAGGAAGGAGAGGAGAAAGAGGAAGTGGAAGAAGTATAAGATGAAGAAGAGAAAGAAGATATAGAAGAAGAAGATGAAGGTGAAGAAGAAGAAGAAAAAAAAAAGAAGAATAGAAAGAAGAAGAACAAGAAGAAGAAGAAGAAGAAGAAGAAGCTTGAAGAAGAAGAAGAAGGAGATGAAGATGAGGAAGATAAAGAAAAAGAGGAAGAAGAACAAGCAGAAGATGAGGAAGAAGAAGAAGAGGAAGAAGATGAAGTAGAAGAAGAGAGAGAAGAAGAGGACAAAGCTTCTTCTTCTTCATCTTCTTCTTCTTCTTCTTCTGCTTCTCCTTCTTCTTCTTCTTCTTCATCTTCTTCTTCTGCTTCTCCTCCTTCTGTTTCTGCTTCTTCCTCTTCTGCTTCTTCTTGTTCTTCTTCCTCTTCTTCTTCTTCTTCTTCTTCTACTTCTTCTTCTTCTTCTTGTTGTTCTTCTACTTCTTCTTCTACTTATTCTACTTCTTCGACTTCTTCTTCTTCTTCTTCTTCTTCTTCTCCTTCTTCTTCCCATTCTCTTTCTTCTTCTCCTTCTTCTTCTCCTTCTTCTACTTCTTCTTCTCCTTCTTCTACTTCTTCTTCTCCTTCTTCTCCTTCTCCTTCTACTTCTTGTTCTTCTCCTTCTTATTCTTCCTCTTCTTCTTCTCCTTTGTCTCCTTCTGGTTCTCCTTCTTCTTCTCCTTCTTCTTCTCCTTCTTCTTGTCCTTCTTCTCCTTCTTCTTCTTCTTCTTCTTCTTCTTCTTTTTCCTCTTCTTCTTCTTCTTCTTCTTCTTCTTCTTCTCCTTCTTCTTCTCCTTCTCCTTCGTCTTCTCCTTCTTCTTCTCCTTGTTCTCCTTCTTCTTCTTCTT
>JAIUJO010003359.1:7500-10000 GCA_023846275.1 Vanilla planifolia | reverse complement strand
TCTTTTTTCTTCTTCTTGTTCGTTATTTTCTTCCTCTTCTTCTTCTTCTTCTTCGTCTTCTTCCACTTCTTCTTCTTCTTTTTCTTCTTCTACTTCTTTTTCATCTTCTTCTTCTTCTTCTTCCACTTCCTCTTCTTCTTCTTCTTCATTTTCTTCTTCTTCCTCTTCTTCTTCAACATCTTCTTCTTCCTCTTCCTCTTCTTCTCCTTCTTCTTCTTCTCCTTCTTGTTTTTCATCTTCTTCATCCTCTTCTTCATTGTTTTCTTCTTCTTCTTCTTGTCGTTCCTCTTCTTCTATTTCTCATTCTTCTTCCCCATCCTCTCTTTTTTCTTCTTCTTTGTCGTCATATTAACTTCCCCGTCTTCTTCTTCTTATTCATCTTCTAATTCTGTTTCATCTTTCCCTTGTTCTTCTTCTTCTTCTACTCCTTCTTCTTCATCTTCTACTTCCTCATCTTCTTCCTATTCTTCTCTTCCTTTGCTTCTTCATCTTCTTCTTCTTCTTCATATTCTTCTTCTTCTTCTTCTTCTTCTTCTTCCTTCTTCTTCTTCTTCTTCATCTACTTCTTCTTCTTCTTTGCCTTCTTCTTCTTCGTCTTCTTCTACTTCTTCTTTCTTCTTCTCTATTATCTTCTTTTCTTTCTTCCTCTCCTTTTTCTCTTCCTCTCCTTTTTCTCCTTCTTCTCCTTCTTCTTCTTCTTCATGTTCATATACTTCTTCATCTTCTTCTTCTTTTCTTCTTCTTCTTCTCCTTCTTCTTTTTCTCTTTATTCTACTCCAAGTCATTCTTCTTCTTCTTCTTCATCATCTTCTTCTTCTTCTACAGTTTTTTCTTCTTCTTCTTCTTTTTATTCTTCGTGTTCTACGACATCTTCTCTTCTTCTTCTTCTTCTTCTTCTTCTTCTTCTTCCTCTACCACTTCTTTTTCTTCTCCTTCTTATTCTTCCCCATACTCTTCTTCTTCTTCTTTTTCTTCATCTTCTTCTTCATCATCTTCTTCTTCTTCTTCATCTTCTTCTTCCTCTTCTTCTTCTTCTTCTTCTTCTTTTTCTTCTTCTTCTTCTTCGTCTTCTTCATCATCTTCTTCATCTTCTTCATCCCCTTCTTCTTCTTCTTTGCCTTCCTTTTATTCTTCTTCATCTTCCCCTTCCCTTCTTTGCCTTCTTCTTCTTCTTGGCCTTCTCGTTCTTCATCTTCTTTGTTTTCTTCTTCTTTTCCTTCTTCTTCTTCTTCCTCTTCTTCTAGTTCTTCTTCTTCTTCTTCTTCTTCTTCTTCTTTGCCTTCTTCTTCTTCTTCTTCTTATTCTTCTTCCTCTTCTTCTTCTTCTTCTTCTTCTTCTTCTCGTTCTTCTTCAACTTCTTCTTCTTCTTCTTCTTCTTCTTTTTCTTCATCTTCTTCTAATTATTCTTCATTTCGTTTTTCTTGTTCTTCTCCTTCTTCTTCTTCTTGTTCTTCATCTACTAATTCTTCTTCTTCTTCTTCTTCTAATTATTCTTCTATTTCTTCTTCTAATTCTTCTTCTTTGTCTTCTTCTTGTTCTTGTTCTACAACACCCTTCATCATTTTCTTTCTTCTTCTTTTTCGTCTTCTTCTTCCTTTTCTTCTTGTTCTTCTTCTTCTTCTTCATCTTCTTCTTCTTCTTTTTATTCTTCTTCTTCATCTTTTTCTACATCGTCCTCTTCTTCTTCCTCTTGTTCTCCATCTTGTTCTTCTCCTCCTCCTAATTCTTCTTTTTATTCTTCAACTTCTTCTTCTTCTTCTTCTTCTTCTTCTTCTTTTACTACTACTTTACTTCAACTTCTTCTTCCTCTTCTTCTTCTTCTTTTTTTTCTTCTTCTGCTTCATTTTCTTCACCTTCATTTTCTTCTTTTCCCTCTTCTTCTTCTTATTCTTCTTCTTCATCTTCATCGTCTTCAACTTCTGCTTTTCCTTCCTCTTCATCGTCTTCATCTTCTACTTCCCCCTTCCTCTTTTGCTTCTTCTTTTCCTTCGTCTTGTCCTAACTTTTCTACTCCGACTGCTTCTTCTTCTTCTTTTTCTTCTTCTTCATCTTCTACTTCGTGCACCTCGTCTTCTTTAAATTATTTTTCTTTTTCTTTTCTTCTTCTTCTTCTTCTTTGTCTTCTTCCTCTCCATCTTCTTCTTTTTCTTCTTCTTCTCCTTCTTCTTCATCATCTTCTTCCTCTCCTACCTCGTCTTCTTCTCCTTCTTCTTCACATTCTGCTTCCTCTTCTTCTTCTTCTTCTTCTTCTCCTCTTCTTCTTTTCTTCTTCTTTTACTTTGCCTTCTTCATCATCATCTTCTTCTTCATTTAATTCTTCTACTTCTTATTCTAACTTCTTTTTCTTCTTCTTCATTTTCATCTTCGTGTTCTTCCTCATCTTCTTTCTCTTTTTCTTCTTTTTCTTTCTATTTCTAATTCTTCTTCTCTTCTTCATCATCATCAACATCTTCCTCTTCTTCTTCTTCTTCTTCTTATTCATCATCTTCTTCTTCATCAT
>JAIUJO010003359.1:0-2500 GCA_023846275.1 Vanilla planifolia | reverse complement strand
TCATCTCATTCCTCTTCTTTTTCTTCTTCTTCTACTTCTCCTTCTCCTTCTTCTTCTTCATCTTCTTCTTCCTCTACTTCTTCTTATTCTTCTTCTTCCTCATCTTCTTATTCTTCTTCTTTCTCTTCTTCTTCATCTACTTCTGCTTCTTCTTCCTCTCTTCTTCTTCTTCTTCAGCTCATTCTTCTTCTTCTTCTTCTTCCTGCTTCTTCTTCCTCTTGTTCGACTTCTTCTTCGTCTTCTTCTTCTTCTTCTTCATCACCATCATCATCTTCTTCTTCTTCTGTAATTTCTTCTTCAATTTCTTCTTCTTCTTCTTCTTCTTCTTCATCTTCTTCTTATTTCTTCTTCTTCTTCTTCTTCTTCTTCTTCCTTTTCTTCATCTTCCCCCTTGTTCTTCATCTTCCCCAACATCTTTTTCGTCTTCTACTTCTGCTTCTCTTGTTCTTCTTCTTCTTCTTCTTCTTCTTCTTCTTCTTCTTCTTCTTCTCCTTCTTCTTCTTCTTCTTTCTTCTTCTTCTTCCTCCTTCTTTCACTTCTTCTTCTTCTTCTTTTATTATTATTATTCTTCTTCTTCTTCTTTTACTTCTTCTACTTCTTCCTTTTTTACTTCTACTACTGCTTCATCTTCTTCTTTTACTTCTTCTACTTCTTGTTCTTCTTCTTCTACTACTACTTCTTCTCCTTCTTAATTTTCTTCTTCCTCTTCTTCTTACTTTTTTTCTTCTTCTTGTTCTTTTTCTTCTTGTTCTTCTTCATCTTCTTCTTTTTCCACTTCTTCTTCTTCTCCTTCTTCTACTTCTTTGCAATCTTCTTCTTCCTCTTCATCTTCTTCTTCCCCTTCTACTTCTTCCCCCTTCCTCTTCTACTTCTTCTTCTTCTCCTTCGTCTTCTCCATCCTCTTCTTCTTCGTCTTCTCGTTCTTTTCTTCTTATTCTTCATATTTATATTCTTCTTCTTCTTCAACTTCTTCTTCTTCCTTCTTCATCATCTTCTTCTTCTTCTTCCTACTCCTCTTCTTCTTATTCTTCTTCTTTTCCTTCATCATCTTCTTCTACTTCTTTTCTGTATTCTTTTTCTCTGCCTTCTTCTCCTTCTTGTTCTTCTTCATTTGCCTTGTCTTTTTCTCCTTCTTCTTCTTCTTCTTCTTCTACTTCTTCTCCTACTACTACTACTTCTTCTTCTGCTTCTTCATCTTCGTCTTCTTCATCATCATCTTCTTCTTTTTCTTTTCTACTTCTTCTTCTACTACTCCTCCTTTTTTCTTCTTCTTCTACTTCTTCTTCTTCCTCTTCTTCTTCTTCTTTTTCTTCTTTTTCTTCTGTTTCATCAACCTTCTTCTTCTCCATTTTCATCCTTCTTCTTCTTCTACTTCTTCAACTTCTTCTTCTTCTTTTACTACTACTACTACTACTTCATGTTTTTCTTCTCCTACCTTTTCATCATCATCTTCTTCTTCTCCTCCTCCTCCTCCTCCTTTTTCTTCTACTTCTTCTTCTTCATCCTTTTCTTCTACTTCTTCTTCTTGTTCTTGTTCTTGTTCTTCTTCTTCTTCTTCTTCTTCTCTATCTTCTTCTTATTATTGTTATTATTATTTTTCAACTTCTTCTTTTTCTGTTTCTTCTTCTCGTTGTCCTTCTCCATCTATTTGTACTTCTTCTTCTTGTTCATCTTCTTCTTTTTCTACTTATTCTTCTTCAACTTCGTCTTCTTCTTCTTCTTCTTCTTCTTCTTCTTCTTCTTATTCTTTTCCTCCTCCTTCATTCTCTCTTTCGAATTCTTAATCTTCTTCTTGTTCTTCTTCAGCATCTTCTTCTTCTTCGTATTCTTCTTCTTCTTCTACTTTTTCTTCCCTTCCTTCTTCTTCTTCTAGTCCTTTTTTTATCTTCTTATTCTTGTTCTTATTGTTCTTCTTCTTCTACTTCTTCTTCTACTTCATCTTCTTCTTCTCCTTCTTCATCTTAATCACATTCTTCTTGTTCTTCTTCTCTGTCTTCTTCTTCCCTCTTCTTCTAATTGCTCTTCTTCTTCTTCTTACTTCTTTTTTTTCTTCTTTTTATTCTATGTTTTCTTCTTCATCTTCTTTTTCCTCTTCTTCTTCTTCTTCTTTTGCATATCCTCTTCTTCATTTTCATCACCTTCTTCTTCTTCTCCTTCTCCTTCTTCTTCTTCTTCATCATCTTCTTCTTCTTCTTCTTCTTCTTTATATTCTTCTTTTCCTTCTTTTCCTTCTTCTTATTCTTCTTCTTCTTCTTCTTCTTCATCATCATCTTGTTATTCTTCTTCTTCCTCTTATTCTTCTCCTTCTTCGTCTACTTCATCTTCTTCTTCTTCTTCATCTTCTCTTTTTCTACTTCTTATTCTTCCCTCTTCTTCTTCTTCTTCTCTACCTCCTCCTTATTCTTCTTGTTCTTCTTCCTCTTCTTCATCAACAGCATCATGACTTTCTTCCTCTTTTCTTCTTCTTCTTCTCAATCTTTTTCTTCTCATTCATCGTCCT
>JAIUJO010003137.1:42500-45646 GCA_023846275.1 Vanilla planifolia | reverse complement strand
AGAAGAAAAGGAAGAAGAAGAAGTAGAAGAAGTAGTAGAAGAAGAAGAAGATGATGATGAAGAATAAGAATAGCAAAAATAAGTAAAGGAAGATGAAGATGAAGAATAACAAGAAGATAAGAAGAAGAACAAGAAGAAGAAGAAGAACAAGAGGAAAATGGGGAAGAGGAAGAGGAAGACAAGAAGATGAAGAATAAGGAGAAGAGAGAGAAGAAGAAGAAGAAGAAGAAGAAGAAGAAGAGGAAGAAGAAGAAGAAGAAGAGGAAGAGGAAGAGGAAGAAGAAGAAGAAGGAAAAAAAGAGAAGAAGAAGAAAAAGAAGAAGGAGAAGAAGAAGAAGAAGAAGGAGAAGGAGAAGGAGAAGAAGAAGAAGGCGAACAAGAAGAAATTAAAGAAGATAGAGAAGAAGAAGCAAAAGAAGAAGAAGATGAAGAAGATGAAGAAAAAGATTTAGAAGAAGAGGAAGAAGAGGAAGAAGAGGAAGAAGAGGAAGAAGTCTAAGAAGAAGAAGTAGGAGAAGAAGAAAAAAAGAGGAAGAAGAGGAAGGAGAAGAAGGAGAATTAAAAAAAGGACAAAAAGAAGATGAAGAAGAAGAAGATGATGAAGAAGAAGAAGAAGGAGAAGGTGAAGAAGAAGTGGAAGTTGAAGAAGAAGACAAAGAAGTAAGAGAAGAAGAAGAACAACTGCAAGAAGAAGCATAAGATGAAGTAGAAGACGAAAAAGAAGAATATGGAAAGAAGAACAAAGAAAAGTAGAGATGGAGTATAAGAAGAAGGAGAAGAAGAAGAAGAAAAGGAAAATATAAAGAAGAAGAAGAGGAGGAAGAGGAAGGGGAAGAAGAAGAGGAAGGAGGAAAAGAAGAAGGACAAAAAGAACAAGTAGAAGATGAGGACAAAGAAGAGGAGGAAGAGCAAGAAGAAAAAGAAGAAGATGAGAAAGAAGAAGAAGAAAAAGAAGAGGAAGAAGAAGAAGAAGAAGAATAAAGAGAAGAATTAGAAGAAGAAGAAAAAGAAAAAGATGAAGGAGAAGTGGACGAAGAAGAAGAAGAAGAAGAAGGGAAAGGCAAAGAAAAGGTAGAAGAAGAAGAAGAAGAAGAAGATGATGATGATGATGAAGAAGGAAAAGAAGAAGAAGAAGATGAAGAAGATGAAGAAGAAGAAGAAAAAGAAGAAGTAGAAAGAAAAAGAAGAAGAAGATGAAGAAGAGGAAGAAGAAGATGAAAAAAGATGAGGAATAATAATATTAATAATAATAATAATAATAATAATAACAATAAGAATTAAAAGAATAAGAAGAAAAAGAAGAAAAAGAGTAGGAGGAGGAGGAAGAAGAACTTGAAGAAGAAGAAGTAGAAGAAGTAGAAGAAAAGGAAGAGGAAGAAGAAGAAGAAGAAAAAGAAGTGGAATATTAAGAAGAAGAAGAAGAAAAAGAGGAGGAGGAGGAATAAGAAAAAGAAGAAGAAGAACAAGTAGAAGAAGAAGTAGAAGAAGAAGAAGAAAAAGAAGAAGAAGAACAAGAGGACTTAGAAGAAGTAGTAGAAGATGAATACAAATAAGAAGAAGAAGAAGAGGAAGAAGATGAAGAAGAATAATAATAGCAAGAGGTAGAAGAAGTAGAAGAAGAAGAAAAAGAAGAAGGGAAAGAAGAAGAAGAAGAAGAAAATAAAGAAAAAGAGGAGGAGGAAGAAGAAAAAGAAGAAGAAGAAGAAGTATAAGATGAAAAAGCAGCAGAAGAAGAAGAAGAACAAAAAGAAAGAGAAGAAGAAGAAGAATTAGAAGGAGAAGGAGAAGAAGAAGAAGAAGAAGAAGAAAGAGAGGAAGAAGAAGAGGAAGAAGAAGAAGAAGAGGAAGAAGAAGAAGAAGAAGGAGAGGACGAAGAAGAAGAAGAAAAAGAGGAAGAAAAAGAAGAAGAAGAAGAAGAAGAAGAAGAAGTAGAAGAAGTAGAAGAGAAAGAAGAAAGAGAAGAAGATTAAAAAGAAGTGGAAGAAGAAGAAGAAGAAGAAGAAGAAGAAAATAAAAAACAAGGAGAAGAAGAAGAAGCAGAAGAAGAAGGAGAAGAAGGAGAGGAGATAGAAGAAGAAGAAGAAGAAGAAGAAGAAGAAGAAAAAGCAGAAGAAGTAGTAGTAGAAGAAGAAGTAGTAGAAGAAGAAAAAGAGAAAGAAGAAGAAGAAGAAGAAGTAGTAGAAGTGAAAGATGAAGAAGAAGAAGGAGAAGAAGAAGAAGAGGAAGTAGAAGAAGAAGAAGAAGAAGAAGAAGTAGTAGAAAATAAAGATGAAGGAGAAGAAGAACAAGATGAAGAAAAAGGAGAAGAAGAAAGAGAAGATGATGAAGACGAAGAGGAAGAGGAAGAAGAGGAAGTAGAAGTGGATGCAAAAAAACAAGAAGTAGAAGTAAAAGAATAAGAAGAAGAAGAGGAAGAAGAAGAAGAAATTGAAGAACAAGAAGAAGATGAAGGAGAGGAAGAAGAAGAAGAAAAAGAAGAAGAAAAGGAATTAGAAGAAGAAGAAGAAGAAGAAGAAGAAGAAGTGCAAGAAGGAGAAGAAAAAGAAGTGGACGTAGTAGAAGAAGAAGAAGAAGAGTGGAAGAAGAAGAATAATAATAAGAAGAAGAAGTAGAAGTGGAAGAAGACGAACAAGAAGAAGAAGAAGAGGAGGCGGAAGAAGAAGATGAACAAGCAAAGACGGAAGAAGAATAAGAAGAAGACGATGACGATGATGAAAAAGAAGAAGAAGAGGATGAAGAAAAATAAGAAGAAGAAGAAGAAGTAGAAGTAGAAAAAGAAGAAGAAGAAGTTGTATAGGAAGGAGAAGAAGAAGAGTAAAATAAAGATGAAGAAAACGAAGAAGTAGAAGAAGAAGAAAGGGAAGAGGAAGAAGAAGAAGTGGAAGAGGAAGAGGAAGAAGAAGAAGAAGAAAAAGAGGAAGAAGATGAAGAAGTAGAAGGAGATGAAGACAAAGAAGAGGAAGAAGAAGAAGAAGAAGAAGAAGAGAAAGAAGCAGTAGATGAAGAAGGAGAAAAAGAACAAGAAGAAGTATAACATGAAGTAGAAGAAGAAGTAGAAGAAAAAAAAGAGTAGAGGAAGAAGAAAAAGAAGAAGGTGAAGTAGGAGGAAAGGAGAAGGAGAACAAGAAAAAGAAGAAGAAGAAGAT
>JAIUJO010003137.1:35000-37500 GCA_023846275.1 Vanilla planifolia | reverse complement strand
AAAATGAATTATTAGAAGATGAAGATGAAAAAGACGATGATGAAGAAAAATAAGAACAGGAAGAAGAAGAAGAAGAAGAAGAAGATGAAGAAGAAGAACAAGTAGAAGAAAAAGTTGAAGATAAAGATGAAGAAGAAGAAGAAGTTGTAGAAGAATAGAATGAACAAGACGAAGAAGAAGAAGAAGAAGAAGAAGAAGAAGAAGAACGAGTAGAGGAATAATAAAAAGATGAAAAAGATGAAAACAATGAAGAAGAAGAAGATGAAGAAGAAGAAGAAGAAGAAGAAGAAGATGACGAAGAAGAAGAAGAAGAAGCAAAAGAAGAAGAAGAAGAAGATGAAGAAGAAGAAGAACGAGAAGATTAAGAAGAAAAAAAAACAAAAAGAAGAAGACGAAAGAGAAGAAGAAGAAGAAGAAGAAGAAGAAGAAGAAGAAGAAGAATTAGAAGATGACGAAGACGAAGAATAGGAAGTAGAAGAAGATGAATAAGAAGAAAAACAAGAAGAAGAAGAAGAAGAGGAAGAAGAAGAAGAAGAAGATGATGATAAAGATGATGAAGAAGAAGACGAATAAGTAGAAGAAGAAAAATAAGAAGAAGAAGAGGAATAAAGATAAAAAGAAGAAAAAAAAATAAGAAGAAGAAGATAAAAGAAGAGGAAGAAGAAGAAGAAGAAGAAGAAGATGAAGATGAAGAAGAAGAACAAGAACAAGAAGAAGTAAAAGAAGAAGAAGATGAAGAATAAAAAGAAAAAGAAGAAGAAGAATATAAATAAGAGGAAGAAGAAAAGGAAGAAGAAGAGGAAGAAGTAGATGAGAAGAAGATTAAGAATAAGAATAAGAAGAAGAAGAAGAAGAAAAAGTAGAAGGAATAAAGAGAAAAAAAAAGAATAAGAAGAAAAAAAACAAGAGGTATAAGATAAAAGAAGTAGAAGAAGAAAAAGAAGAAGAAGAAGAAGAAGAAGAAGGAGAAGAAGAAGAAGAAGAAGAAGAGGAAGAGGAAGTAGATGAAAAAGATGAATTAGAAAACAAAGAACTAAAAGAAGAAAACCAATAAGAAGAAGGAGAAGAAGAAGAAGAGGAAGACAAAGAAGAAGAAGAAGAAGAACAAGAACAATGACAAGTTGAAAAAGAAGAAGAAGACAGAGAAGAGGAAGGAGAAGAAGAAGAAGATGAAGAGGAAGAAGAAGAAGTAGATGATAATGAAGAAGAAGAAGAAGAAGTAGAAGGTAATAAATAGGAGGAAGAAGAAAAGGATGGAGAAGAAGAAGAAGATGATGATGATGATGATGATGATGAAGAAGAAGAATAAAAAGAAGAAGAAAACATGAAGAAAAAAAATGAAGAAGAAGAAGAAGAAGAACAAAAAAAATAATAACAATAATAATAGTTATAATAGTAATAAAAATAGAAATAACAATAGTAATAGAAGCAATAATAAGTAGAAGATGAAGGAGAAGATGAAGAAGAAGAAGAAGACGAAGACAAAGAAGAAGGAGAAGAAGCTACTGATGACGAAGTAGAAGAAGATGAAGATGAAGATGAAGGAGAAGAATTAGAAGATGAAGAAGAAGAAGAAAAGATTAAAAAGAGGAAGATGAAGAAGAGGAAGAAGAAGATGAAGGAGAAATGGAAGAAAAAGATGATGATGAAGAAGAAGAAGAAGAATAAGAGAATATGAAGTAGAAGAAGTAGATGGAGAAGAAGAAGAGAAAGGAGAAGAAGAAGAAGGAGAAAAAGATGAAGAAGATCGAGAAGAAGAAGAAGAAGAAGAAGAAGAAGAAAGAGAAGAAGAAGATGAAGAAGCAAAGAAGCAGAAAAATAAGACAAAGTAGAAGAAGAAAAAGAAGTAGAAAAAGAAGAAGAAAAATATGTGGAAGAAGAAGAAGAAGAAGAAGAAGAAGAGCTAAAAGAAGGAGAAGTCAAAGAAGAAGAAGAAGTAACAGAAGCAGAAGAAAACAACAACATCAAGAAGAAGGAGAAGAAGAAGAAGAAGACAAAGAAGTAGAAGAATAGGAAGAAGAATTAGAAGAAGAAGAAGAAGATGAAGAAGAAGAAGAAAAAGAGGAAGAAGAAGAAGACGAAGAAGAAGAATAAGAAAAAGAGGAAGGAGAAGAAGATGATGAAGATTAAGAAGAAAAAGATGAAGAAGAAGAAAAGAAGTAGAAAAAGAAAAAGAAGAAGAAGAAGCTGAACAAGGGTAAAAAGATGAAGAAGAAGAAGTAGAAATAGAAGAAGAAGAAGTAGTGGAAGAAGAAGAAGGAGAAGAAGAAGAGAAAGTAGAAGAAGAAGAAAGAGATGAAGAAGGAGAAGTAGAGATGAAGAAGAAGAAGAAGGAGAAGATGAAGAAGTAGAAGCAAAACAAGGCAAAGAAGAAGAAGACAAAGAAGTAAAAGAAGAAGAAGAAGGGGAAGAAGCAAAAGTCAAAGAAGAAGAAGAAGAGGAAGAAAAAGAAAAAGAAAGAAAAGAAGAAGAAGAAGATGACGAAGAAGTAGAAGTAGAA
>JAIUJO010003137.1:22500-27500 GCA_023846275.1 Vanilla planifolia | reverse complement strand
GAAGAAGAAGAAAGAGATGGCGAAGAAGATGAAGAAGTAGTAGAAGAAGAAGAAAAAGTAGAAGAAGAAGGTAAAGAACAAGACAAAGAACAAGGAGAAGAAGAATAAGAATAAGAAGAAGAAGAAGAAGAATAAAAACAAGAGGAAGAAGTTGAAGAGGAAGTAGAAGAAGAGTGAGGAGAAGAAGAACAAAAAGAAGAAGAAGACATTGAAGAAGAAAAAGATGAAGCAGAAGTAGTTGAAGAAGTAGAAGATTAAGAAGAAGAAGGAGAAGATGATGAAGGAGAAGAAGAAGAATAGGAAAAAGAAGAAGAAGAAGAAGAAGAAGACAAAGAGGAGAAAGAAGAAGAAGAAGAACTAGAAGAAGAAGAAGAAGAAGAAGATGAAGAAGAAGAAGAAGAAGAAGAAGATGAGGAAGAAGAAGAAGAAGAAGAAGAAGAAGAATACAGAGAAGAAGAAGAAGTGGAAGAAGAACAAGACAAAGAAAAAGAAGAAGAAGAAGAAGAAGAAGAAGTAGAAGTAGAAGAAAAAGAAGATGGAGAAGAAGTAGAAGAAATAAAAGAAGAACAAGAAGAAGTAAGAGGAGCAGGAGTAGAAGTAGAAGATGAGGAAGAAGAAGAAGCCAAAGAAGAAGAAGAAGAAGAAGAAGAAGATGATGACGATGATCAAGAAGAAGAAGGTGAACAAGAAGAAGAAAAGGAAGGAGAAGAAGAAAAAGAAGAAGAAGAAGAAGAAGAAGAAAGAAGAAGACGAAGAAGAAGAACAAAGGAAAAAGAAGAAAAAGAAGAAGAAGATGAAGAAGAAGAATATGTAGAAGAAGAAGAAGAAGAAGAAGAAAAAGAACAAAAACAAGAAGTGGAAGAAGTTGAAGAAGAAGAAGAAAAAGAATAAGAGTAAGAATAAGAAGAAGAGGAAGAAGAACGAGAAGAAGAGAAAGAAGAAGGAGAAGAAGAAGAAGAAGAAGAAGAATAAGAGGAGGAAGAACGAGAAGAAGAAGAAAAAAAAGTTGAAGAAGAGGAAAACGTCGACAAAAAAGACGAATAAGGTAGAGATTAAGAAGAAGAAGAAAAAGAAGAAGAAGAACAAGAAGATAAAGAAGGAGAAGAAGAAGAAGAAGAAGAAGGTGAATAACAAGGAGAAGAAGTGGGGGAAGAAGAAGAATAAAAAGAAGAAGAAGAAGAAGAAGAAGAAGAAGAAAAGAAGAAGAAGAAGAAGAAGAAGAAGAAGAAGAAAAGAAGAAGAAGAAAAAGAAGAAGAAGAATAGAAGAAAGAGATGAAGATGAAGAGGAAGAAGAAGAAGAAGAAGTAGAAGAATAATAATACGAAGAAGAAGATCAAGGAGAAGAAGAAGAAGAAGAAAAAGTTGAAGAAGCAGAAGAAGAAGAAGAAGAAGAAGAAGAAGAAGAAGAAGAAGAAGAAGACAAAGAAGAAGAAGAACAAGAAGGCAAAGAAGAAGAAGAAGAAGAAAAAAGATGAAGAGGAAGAAGAAGAAGAAGAAGAAGACGACGAAGAAAAAGATGTAAAAGAAGAAGCAGACGAACAAAAAGAAGAACAAGAAGAAGCTGGGGAAAAGTAGTAGTAGTAGAAGAAGAAGAAAAAGGAGAAAAAGAAGAAGGAGAAGAAGAAGAAGAAGAAGAAGAACAAGGAGAAGTAAAAAAAAGTTGAACAAGATGAAGAAGAATAAAAAGAAGTAGAAGAAGAAGAAGAAGAAGTAGATGAAGAAGATGAAGAATAGAAGAAGTATAAATATAAGAAGAAGTACAAGAGAAGGAGTTGAACAAGGAGAAGCAAAGGAAGAAGAAGAAGAAGAAGAAGATAAAGAAGAAGAAGAAGAAGAAGAAGAAGAAGACGAAGAAGAAGGAGACGGAGAAGAAGAAGAAGAAGAAGAAGAAGAAGTAGAAGATGGAGAAGAAGAACAAAAACAAGATGAAGGCGAAGAAGTAGTAGAAGAAGAAGAAGAAGTAGATGATGAAGAAGAAGAAGAAAAAGAAGATGAAGAAGAAGAAGACAAAGAAGGAGAGGAAGAAGAAGAAGAAAAAGAAGAAGAAAATGAAGAAGAAAAATAATAAGAAAAATGAGACGAAGAGGAAGTAGTTGACAAAGAATGAGATTTAGAAGACAATGAAGAAAAATATGAAGAAGAGGAAGAAGAAGAAGGAAAATAAGAAGAAGAAGAAGAAGAAGAATACGAAGGAGAAGAAAAAGAAGGCGAAAGATAAGAAGAAGAAGAAGTAAACGAGGATGATGAAGAAGAATAAGAAGAAGAAGAAGAAAAGAACAAGAAGAAGAATAAAAAAAGAAGTAAAAGAAGCAAAAGAAGAAAAAGATTAAAAGAAAACGAAGAAGAGGTAGAAGAAGAAGAAGAAGGAGAAAAAGAAGTAAGTGAAGAACAAGAAGAAGGCTAAGAAGGAGAAGAAGAAAAAGAAGTAGAAGAAGTAGATGAAAAAGGTGAAGAAGAAGACGAAGAAGAAGAAGTAGAAGACAGAGAAGAAGGAAAAAAAGGAAGACAATGAAGAAGAAGATGAAAAAGAGGTAGAAGATGAAGGTGAAGAAGAAGAAGATGAAGAAGAAGAATGAGAAAAAGAAGGAGAAGAAGAAGGAGAAGAAGAAGAAGAATAAGAAGAAGAAGAAGAAAAAGAATATTAATAATAATAATAATAAAAATAATAATAATAATAATAATAATAATAATATTAACAATAATAAGTAGTAGTAGTAGTAAAAGAAGAAGAAGGAGAAAAAGAAGAACAAGAAGAACAAGAAGAAGATGAAGAAGTAGAAGAAGATGAAGAAGAAGAAGTAGAAGAAGTAGAAGAAGAAGAAGAAGAATAAGAAAAAGATGAAGAAGAAGAAGTCAAAGAAGAAGTATATGAAGTAGAAGAAAATGACGAAGAAGTAGAATAAGAAGACAAGGAAGAAGTAGAAGCAGAAGTAGAAGAAGAAGGAGAAGCAAAAGAAGAGGCAGACGAAGAAGAAGAAGAAGAAGAAGAAAGAGAAGATAAAGTAGTAGCAGAAGAAGAAGAAGAAGGAGAAGGAGAAGAAGGAGAAGAAGAAGAAGAAGAAGAAGATGTAGAAGAAACAGAAGAAAAAGAATAAGAAGAAGAAGATGAAGAGGAAGAATATGAAGAAGAAGAAGAAGCTGAATATGAAGAAGAACAAGAAGAAGAAGTAGAAGATGAAGAAGAAGGTGAAGAAAAAGAAGAAAAATAAGAAGAAGAACAAGAAGAAGAGGAAGACAGAGAAAAAGAAAACGAAAAATAAGAAGAAGATGATGAAGAAATATAAGAAGAAGAAGAAGAAGAATGGGAAGATCAAGATGAAGAAGAAGCTGAAGAAGACAAAGAAGAAGAAGAAGAAGAAGTTGATGAAGAAGAAGAAGAATAAGAAGCAGAACAACTGAAAGAAGAAGAAGAAGAAGTGGAAGAAGATGAAGAAGGGGAAAAAGAAGTAGGAGAAGAATAAGAAGAAGGCTAAGAAGGAGAAGAAGAAAAAGTTGAAAAGCATGAAGAAGAAGAAGAAGAAGACGAAGAACAAGGAATAGCAGAAGAAGAAGAAGAAGATGAAGAAAAGAAGAAGAAGAAGAAGAAGAAGAGTAAGAAGAAGAAGAAGAAGAAGAAGAAGAAGAAGAAGTTGAAGGAGAAGAAGAAGAAGAAGAAGAAGAAGAAGAAGAAGAAGAAGAAAAAGAAGAAGAAGAAGAAGAAGAAGAAGCAAGAAAAAGAAGAAGAAGAAGAAGAAGAAGAACAAGAAGAAGAACAAGAAGAAGAAGAAGAAGAAGAAGAAGAAGAAGAAGAAGAAGAAGAAGAAGAAGAAGAACAAGAAAAAGAAGAAGAAGAACAAGCAGAAGAAGAAGAAGAAGAAGAAGAAGAAGAAAAAGTTGAAAAGCATGAAGAAGAAGAAGAAGAAGAAGAACAAGGAATAGCAGAAGAAGAAGAAGATGATGAAGAAGAAATAGAAGAAGAAGAAGAAGAAGAAGAGTAAGAAGAAGAAGAAGAAGAAGAAGTTGAAGGAGAAGAAGAAGATTCTAAAAATAGGAAGAAGCAGAAGAAGAAGTAGAAGAAGAAGAAGAAGAAGAAGAAGTTGATGATTATAATGATGACGATGATGAAGTTGAACAAGAAGAAGATGATGACGAAGAAGAAGGAGAAGTCAAAGAAGAAGGAGGAGGAGAAGAAGAAGATGAAGAAGAAGAAGAGGTAGAATGAGAAGAAGAAGAAGGAGAAGAAGAAGATGATGATGAAGAAGAAGAAGTAGAAGAAGGAGAAGAAGAATAATAGGAAGAAGAAGATGAAGAAGGAGAAGAAGAAGAAGAAGACAAAGAAGAAGAAGAAGAAGAAGAAGAATCAAAAGAAGTAGAAGAAGAAGAAGAAGGTGATGAAGAAGACGAAGAAGAAGCAGAAGACGAAGAAGAAGAAGAAGAAGAAGAAGAAGACGATGAAGAAGAAGATGAAAAAGAGGTAGATGAAGAAGGTGAAGAAGAAGAAGATGAAGAAGAAGAAAGAGGAGAAGAAAAAGGAGCAGAAGGAGGAGGAGAAGAAGAAGAATAAGAAGAAGAAGAAGAATAATAATAATAATAATAATAATACTAATATTAGAAATAACAATAATAATAACAATAATAATAATAATAAAAACAATAATAATAGTAATAATAATATTAAGAAGAAGAAGAAATAGTAGTAGTAGTAAAAGAAGGAGAAAAAAAAAGAACAAGAAGAACAAGAAGAAGATGAAGAAGTAGAAGAAGATTAAGAAGATGAAGAAGAAGATGAAGTAGAAGTAGAAGAAGAAGAAGAAGAAGTCAATGAAGAAGTGTATGAAGTAGAAGAAAATGATGAAGAAGAAGAACAACAAGACAAGGAAGAAGGAGAAGCTAAAGAAGAAGAAGAAGAAGAAGAAGAAGAAAGAGAAGATGATGAAGAAGTTGAAGAAGAAGAAGAACAAAAAGAAGTAGAAGATGAATTAGAAGAAGAAGGAAAATTAAGAGCACGAAGAAGCAGAAG
>JAIUJO010003137.1:7500-12500 GCA_023846275.1 Vanilla planifolia | reverse complement strand
AAGAAGAAGAAGTAGAAGAAGATTAACTAGAAGAAGAAGAAGAAGAAGAAGATGGAGGAGTGCAAGAAGAAGAAGAATAAGAAAATAAGAAGAAGGAGGAGTAGGTGAAGAAGAAGAAGAAGAAGAAAAAGAGAAGAAAAAGATGAAGTAGAAGAAGCAGAAGAAGAAGAAGGTGAAGGAACAAAAGAGGAAGAAGAAGAAGAAGAAGAAGACTAAGAAGAAGAAGAAGAGGAAGAAGAAGAAGAAGAAGAAGGAGACAAGGAAGAAGAGAAAGAAGAAGAAAAAGAAGTAGAAGAAGAAGAAGAGGATAAAGAAGAAGAAGACAAGGAAGAAGAAGAAGAAGATGAAGAAGAAAAAGAACAAGATGAAGAAGGAGAAGATGACGACGAAGGTGAAGAAAAAGAAGAAGGAGAAGAAGAAGAAGTCAAAGATAAAGAATTACAAGAAGAAAAGGAAGAAGTGGATGAGGAAGAAGAAGAAGAAGAAGAAGAAGAAGAAATGAAGCAATAGAAGATGTAGAAGAATAATAAGAAGAAGAAGAAAACGAAGTAAAAGAAGAAGAAGAAGAAGAAGAAGAAGAAGAAGTAGTAGTAGAAGAAGAAGAAGACGAAGAAGAAGAAGAAGTGGAAGAAGAACTAGAAAGCAAAGAAGAAGACGAAGACGAAGAAGAAGATGAAGAAGAAGAAGAAGAAGAAGGAGAAGAAGAAGATGAAGAAGAAGAGGAAGAAGAAGACTATGAAGAAGAAGAAGAAGAAATACAAAAAGAAGAAAAAGTAAAAGGAGAAGAAGCAAAAGAAGAAGAAGAAGGAGAAGAAGTAGAAGAAGAAGAAGTAGAAAAACCAGGAGAAGTAGAACATGGTAAGGAAGAAGAAGAAGAAGAAGAAGGAGAAGAAGAAGGTGAAGAAGAAAAAGAAGGAGGACAGGAAGAAGAAGAAGAAGATGATGATGAAAAAGAAGAAAAAGAACACGTTGAAGATGAATTTGTAGAAGAAGAAGAGGAAGAGTAATACGAAGAAGAAGATGTAGAAGATGTAGAAGATGAAGAAGATGAAGAAGAAGAAAAAGAGGAGGAATAAGGAGAAGAAGAAGAAGAAAATGTTAAAGAAGAGTAAAATGTCTTTGAAAAAGTCAAAGAATGTAGAGATTAAGAAGATGAAGAAAAAGGAGAAGAACAAGAAGAAGAAGAAAAACAAGGGTAAGAAGACGAAGAAGTAAAGAAGAAAAAGAAGTAGAAGGTGAAGAAAAAGGTGAAGAAGAAGGGGAAGGAGAAGAATAACAAGGAGAAAGAGAAGAAAAAGAATAAGAAGAAGAAGAGGAGGAGGAGGTAAAAGAAGAAGAAGAAGAAGGAAAAGAAGAAGAAGAATAAGAGGAGAAGAAGAAGAAGAAGAAAATGATAAAGAAGAAGAAGGAGAAGAAGAAGAAGTAGAAGAAGAACAACAACAACAACAAGAAGATCAAGGAGAAGAAGGAGAAGAAGAAGAAGAGGATGAAGAAGATGATGAAGTAGTAGTAGTAGAAGAAGAAGAAGAAGAGGATGAAGAAGATGATGAAGTCGTAGTAGAAGAAGAAGAAGAAGGAGAAGTTGAAGAAGAAAATGATGATGAAGAAAAAGAAGAAGTAGAGGAAGAAAAACAAAAAGAACAAGAAGAAGAAGAAGAAGGAGAAGAAGGTGCATAAGAAGAAGAAGAAGAAGAAGGAGAAAAAGAAAAAGATGTAGAAAAAGAAGAAGAATAAAAGGAAGAAGAAGAAGAAGATGAAGAAGAAGTAGATGAAGAAGGAGAATAACTGAAGAAGAATAAATATAAGAAGAAGCAGAAGAGGAGTTGAAGAAGAATAAGAAGACGAAGACGAAGAAGGAGATGGAGAAGAAGAAGAAGAAGTAGTAGAAGATGCAAATGCAGAAGAAGTAGAAGAAGAAAAATAAAAGTGGAAGAATAAGAAGAAGCAGAACAAGAGAAAGACGAAGAAGAAGAAGAGGAAGATGTAGAAGAAGAAGTTGAAGAAGAAGAAGAAGAAGAAGACGAAGAAGAAGAAGAAGACGAAGAAGAAGAAGAAGAAGAAGAACAATAAGAAGTAGAAGAAGATGAAGAAGAAGAAGTAGAAGAAGAAGAAGAAGAAAAAAAAGAGGAAGTACTCAAAGTAGAAGAAGAAGAAGGAGAAGAAGAAGATGGAGAAGAAGATGAAGAAGAAGAAGGTGAAGAAGAAGAAGAAAAAAAAAAGGCAATGTAGGAGAAGCAGAAGAAGAAGAAGAATAATAATAAACATAAGAAAAAGAACAAGAAGAAGAAGAAGGCAAAGAATAAGAATATGAAGAAGGAGAAGCAGAAATAGAAGACAAAGAAGAAGAAAATGAATAAGAAGAAGAAGAAGAAGAAGACTTGGGAGAAGTGGAAGAACAAGATAAAGAAGAAGAAGAAGAAGAAGAATAGATGGAAGAATGAGAAGAAGAAAAACGAGGAGAAGAAGCAGAAGAAGAAAATGAGGAAGAAGAAGAAGAGGAAGAAGAAGAAGATGTTGAAGAAGAAGAGGAATAACTCGAAGAAAAAGTCGAAGGAGCCGAAGAAGAAGAAGAAGAATTAGTAGTAGTAGTAGCAATAGAAGAAGAAGAAGAAGAATGAGTAGAAGAAAAGAGAGAAAAGGTAGAAAATCAAGAACTAAAAATTGAGGTAGAATAAAAAGAAGAGGAAGAAGAAGATGATGATGATGATGGTGATGAAGAAGGGGGAAAAGTCAGAGAAAAAGTTGAAGAAGGCAAAGAAGAAGAAGAAGAAGGAGAAGAAGAAGAAAAAGAAGAAGAAGAAGAAGAAGAAGAAGAAGAAGAAGAAGAAGATCAAGAAGAAGAAGAAGAAAAAGTAGAAAACAAAGAGGAAGTAGTAGTAGAAGAAGAAGAAGAAGAAAAAGAAGAAGAAGAAGGAGAACAAGAACAAGAAGAAGAAGAAGAAAACAAGAAGAAGAAGAAGAAGAAGAAGAAAAAGGAGTAGAAGGTGAAGAACAGGGAAAAGAAGAAGGAGAAGCAGAAGAATAAGAAAAAGAAGAAGTAGAAGAATAAGAAGAAGAAGAAAAAAAGATGAAGCATAAGAACTAGAAGAAGATGAAGAAGTAGAAGAACGTGAAGCAGAAGAAGAAGAAGAAGAAGAAGAAGAACATGAAGCAGAAGAAGAAGAAACAAAAGAAGAAGAAGAAGAGGAAGAAGAAGTCGAAAAAGAAGAAGAAAAAGAAGACAAAGAAGAAGAAGAAGAGGAAGAAGGAGAAGAAGAAGGAGAAGAAGAAGAAGAAGAAGAAGTAGAAGGAGAAGTAGAAAAAGAAGAAGAAGAAGAAGATGAAGAAGAAGACAAAGAAGTAGTAGAAGAAGAGGTAAAAGAAGAACAAAAAGCAGATGGAAAAGAAGTAGAAGAAAAAGAAGAGGAATAAGAAGAAGAAGAAGGAGGAGTAGAAGAAGAAGAAGAAGAAGAAGAAGGAAAAGAAGAAGAAGAAGAAGAATAAAACAAAGCTGAAGAAGAATAAAACAAAGTAGAAGAAGAAGAAGAAGAAGAAGAAGAAGAAGTGGACAGAGTTGAAGAAGAGGAGGAAGAAGAAGAAGAAGAATGTGAGAAAGAAGAAAAAGAAGAAAAAGAAGAAGAAGATGAAGAAAAGAATATGTGGAAGAAGAGAAGAAGAATACGAAGAAGAAGAAGATGTAGAAGATGAAGAAGAAGAAGAAGAAGAAGAAGAGGAAAAAGAGGAGGAAGAAGGAGAGGAAGAGGAAGACAAAGTTCAAGAAGAGTAAAATGCCAAAGAAAATTCGAAGAAGGTGGAGATTAAGAAGAAGAAGAAGAAGAACAAGAACAAGACAAAGAAGAAGAAGAAGAAGAAGAAGAAGAAGAAGAACTTGAAGGCAAAGAAGAAGATGAAGAAGGAGAAGAAGAAGAAGGACATTAAGAGGAAGAAGAAGAAGATGAAAATGAGAAGTAAGAAAAAGAAGAAAGAAAAAGTAGAAGAAGCCAAAGATGAAGAAGAAAAAGAAGGAGGAGGAGAAGAACAAGATGAAGAAGAAGAACGAGGAGGGGAAGAACAAGATGAAGAAAAAGAAGGAGGGGGAGAAGAAGGAGAAGAAGAAGAAGAAGAAGGAGAAGAAGAAGAAGAAGAAGACAAAGAAAGAGAGGAAGAAGAAGAAGAAGAAGAAAATGAATCAGAGTAATAATAAGGAAATGAAGAAGAAGATGAAGAAGAGAGGAAGAAGATGACAAAGAAGAAGAAGAAGAAGAAGACAAAAAAGAATAAGAAAATAAAGAGGAGGAAGAAGAGGATGAAGAAGAGGCAACAGAAGAAAAAGAAGAAGAAGAAGCAGAAGAAGAAGAGGAAGAAGAAGAGGAAAAAGATGATGTAGATGAAGAAGAAGAAGATGAAGAAGAAGAAGAAGAAGTCGAAGAAGACAAAGAAGAAGAAGAAAAAGTAGAAGAAGAAGAAGACAAAGAAGAAGAACATGAAGAAGAAGAAGAAGGAGAAGAAAAAGATGTAGACGAAGCAGAAGAATAAAAAGAAGAAGAAGATTATGATGAAGAAGAAGTAGATAATGAAGGGGAATAATTGAAGAAGAATAAATATGAGAAGAAGCAGAAGAGGAGTTGAAGAAGAAGAAGAAGAAGAAGAAGACGAAGAAGAAGGAGATGGAGAAGAAGAAGAAGAAGAAGTAGAAGATGGAGAAGAAGAAGAAGTAGAAGAAGAAGAAGAAGAAAAGGAAATGTTGACGAACAAGAAGAAGCAGAATAAGGGAAAGATGAAGAAGAAGAAGAAAAAGATGTAGAAGAAGAAGTTGAAGAAGGAGAAGAAGAAGAAGAAGGCGAAGAAGAAGAAGAAGAAAAATAAGTAGTAGAAGAAGAAGAAGATGATGATGAAGAAGAAGAAGTAGTAGAAGAAGAAGAAGAAGAAGAAGAAGAGAAAGAGGAAGAAGAAGAAGAACAAGAAGAGGAAGTATGCAAAGTAAAAGAAGAAGAAGAAGAAGAAGAAGTAGGAGAAGAAGA
>JAIUJO010003137.1:0-5000 GCA_023846275.1 Vanilla planifolia | reverse complement strand
AGAAGAAGACATAGAAGAAGAAAACGAAGAAGAAGATGAAGAAGAAGAGGAAGAAGTAGGAGAAATAGAAGAAGGAGAAGAGGAAGAAGGAGAAGAGGAAGAAGAAGAAGAGGAAGAAGAAGAAGATGGTGAAAAAGAAGAAGAAGACGAACTCGAAGTAGAAG
Source organism: Vanilla planifolia (assembly GCA_023846275.1). Classification (NCBI taxonomy): domain Eukaryota; kingdom Viridiplantae; phylum Streptophyta; class Magnoliopsida; order Asparagales; family Orchidaceae; genus Vanilla; species Vanilla planifolia. The sequence goes on along the minus strand of JAIUJO010003137.1, from coordinate 4,836 downwards.
AAGAAGAAGAAGAAGGAGGAGAAAGGGAAAGAAGAAGGCAAAAAAGAGGAAGAAGAAGAAGATGAAGATGATGATGATGATGAAGAACAAGAAGAAGATGGAGGAGAAGAATAAGAAGATGAAGAAGTAGAAGAAAAAGTATAAGAATAAGAAGAAGAAGAAGAAATGACGTAGAAAAAGAAGAAGAAGTTGAAGAAGAAGAAGAAGAAGAAGAAGAAGAAGGAGAATAAGAAGAAGATTGTGAAGAAGAAGATCAGAATGAAAAGAGGAAGTAGAAGCAGAAAAAAGAGGAAGAAGAAGAAGAGAAGAAGAAGGAGAGAAAGAAGAAGAACAAGAAGGAGAAGATGAGGAAGAAGTAGAAGAAGAAGAAGAAGAAGAAGGAGAAGAAGAGGAAGAAGAAAATGATGAATAAGAATAGGAAGAAGAAAAAGTAGGAGAAGAAGAAGAAGGAGAATAAGAAGAAGAAAAACAAGAAGAAGAAGAACTGGAAGAAGGAAAAGGAGAAGAAGAATAATATGAAGAAGAAGAAGATGAAGACGAATGCGAAGAAGAAGAAGATCACGAAGAAGAAGAAAATGACGAAGAAGAAGAAGAAGAAGAAGAAGAAGAAGAAGAGGGAGAGGACGAACAACATGAAAAAGATGTAAAATAAGAAGAAGAAGAGGAAGAAGAAGATGAAGAAGATGGTGATGAAGAAGAAAAAGAAGAAGAAGAAGAAACATAATAATAACAGTAATAATAATAATTAGTAGAAGAAGACGATAAAGAAGGAGAATAAGGAGAAGAAGAACAAGAGGAAGAAGAAGAAGGAGAGGAAGAAGAAAAAGAAGAAGAAGAAGAAGAAGAAGAGAAAGAAGAAGAAGATGAAGACAATGTAGTCGTAGGGGAAGAAGGAGAAGAAGAAGAAGAGGATGAAGAAGAACAAGATGAACTAGATAAAAAGAATAAGAATAAGAAGAAGATGATGAAGAAGAAGAAAAAGAAGAAAAAGAAGAATAAGAAAAAGAAGAAGAAGAAGTAGAAAAAGGGGAAGAAGAAGAAGAAGAAGAAAAAGAAGGAGAAGTGGAAGAAGAAGAAGAAGAAAGAGAAGAAAAAAATAGAGGAAGAAGGGAAAGAAGAGGAAGTAGAAGAAGAAGAAGTAAAAGAAGAAGGAGAAGAAGTGGAAGAAGAAGAAGAAGACAGAGAAAGAGGAAAATATCAAAGAAGAAGAACAAGAACAAGAACAAGAAGAAGAACATGAAGAAGAAGAAGAAGAAGAGAAGGATGAAGAAGAAGAAAAAGATGACGAAGTTGAAGAAGAACAAGAAGAAGAAATCGAAGAAGTAGAAGATGAAGAGGTAGAAGAAGAGGAAAAAGAAGAAGAAGAAGAAGAAGAAGAAGGAGGAGAAGAAGAAGGAGAAGAAGAAGAAGAAGGAGGAGAAGAAGAAGATGAAGATGATGAAGAAGAAGAAGAAGAAGAAAAAGAATATGAAAAAGAAGAAGAATAAGAAAAAGAAGTAGAAGATAAAGATGAAGAAGTAGAAAAAGAAGAAGGAAAAGAAGAAGAAGAAGGCAAAGTTGAAGATGATAAAGCAGAAGAATAAGAAGAAGAAGAAGAAGAAGAAGGAGACAAGAAAGAGGAAGAAGATGAAGAAGAAGAAGAAGAAGATGAGGAAGGAGGAAGAGAAGAAGAAGAAGAAGATGAAGAAGAAGAAGAAGAAGAAAACGAAGAAAAAGAAGAAGAAGAAGAAGAAGATGAAGAAAAAGAAGAAGAAGAAGAAGGAGAAGATGAAGAAGAAGATGAAGAAGTAAAAGAATAAGAGGGAGAAGAAGAGGATGAATGGCAAGAAGAAGAAGAAGAAGAAGACGAAATAATGAAGAAGAAGAAGAAGACAAAGATGAAGAAGAAGAAGAAGAAGAAGAAGAAGGAGAAGAAGAAGAAGAAGAAGAAGAAGAAGAAAAAAGGAGAAGGATAAGAAGAAGAGTAGTTAAAGAAGTAAGAGGAGAAGGAGAAGAAGAAGAAGATAAAGAAGAAGAAGAAGAAGAAGAAAAGAAGAAGATAAAGAAGAAGAATAATCCGAAGGAGAAGGAGAAGAAGAAGATGAAGAAGAAAAAGAAGAAGAAGAAGAAGAAGAAGAAGAAGAAGATGAAGAAGAAGAAGAAGAAGAAGAAGAGGAAGAAGATGAACAAGAAGAAGAAGAAGAGGAGGAAGAAGAAGAAAGAGAAGAAGTAGAAGAAGAATAACAAAAAGAAGAAGAAGAAGAAGAAGAAAAAGAAAAAGAAGAAGAAGAAGGAAAACAAGCATAAGAAGAAGAATAAAAAGAAGAAGAAGAAGTAGTGAAAGGGGATGAAGAAGGAGAAGAAGAAGAAGAAGAAAAAGAAGGAAAAAGAAGAAGAAGAAGAAGAAGACAAAGAGTAAGAAGAAGAAGCAGAAGAAGAAGAAGAAGAAGAAGAAGAACAAGAAGAAGAAGAAGAAAAAGAAGATGAGCTTAAGAAGAAGAAGAAGAAGAACAAGACGAAGAACAAGAAGAAGAACACAAAGAAGAAGATGAAGAAGAAGAAGTAAAAGAAGAAAAAGAAGAAGAAAAAGAAGAAGAAGAAGATGATGATGATGAGGAAAAAGAAGCATTAGAAGAAATAGAAGAAGAAGAAGATGATGATGATGATGTAGATTAAGAAGAAAAATAAGACGAAGACGAAGAAGAACATGATGAACAAGTAGAAAAAGAAGAAGATGAAGATATTTAAGACGAAGAAGAAGAAGAAGAAGAAGTTGAGGAAGAAGAAGAAGAAAAAGATGAAGGAGGAGAAGAACATGAAGAAGAACAAGAAGAAGAAGAAAAAGAGCAAGAAAAAGACAAAGAAGAAGAAGAAGCAAAAGAAATAGAGGAAAAAGTAGAAGAAGAATACGAGGAAGTGGAAAAAGAAGTAGAAGAATAAGTAGATGACGAAGAAGAAAAAGAAGAAGAAGATGAAGAGGAAGAAGTAGAAGAAGAAGAAGGGAAGAAAAAGAAGTAGAAAAAGTAGAGGAAGAAGAAGCAGAAGAAGAAGAAGAAGAAGAAGAAGAAGTAGTAGTAGAAGAAGAAAAAGAAGAACAAGAAGAGGAAGAAGAGGATGAAGAAGAAGAAGAAGAGGAAGAAGTAGAAGAAAACCAAGACGAAGAAGACGAGGAAAAAGTCAAAGAAGAAGTCAAAGAAGGAGAAGAAGAAGAAGAAGAAGAAGAAGAATAATAATAATAAGAAGAAGAAACAGAGGAAGAAGAGAAGAAGATGAAGAAGAAGATGATGATGATGATGATTATAACGAAAAAGAATAAGAAGTAGAAGGAAAAGAAGAAGAAGAATAAGAAGAAGATGATGGAGAAGAAGAAGAACAGGAAGAAGAAGTAAAAGAAGAAGAAGAAGAAGAAGAAGAAGACGAAGTAGAAGAAGAAGAAGAGAAAGATAAAGAAGAAGAAAAAGAAGTTGAACATAAAGAAGTAGTAGTAGTAGTAGTAGAAGAAGAAGAAGAAGAAGGAAACAACAAAAAGAAGAAGAAATAGAAGTAGTAGTAGAAGAAGAAAGAGAAGAAGATGAAGAAGAAGAAAAGAAAGTAGAAGGCAAAGAAGTGAAAGAGAAAAAAGAAGAAGAAGAAGAAGAAGAATAAATGGAAGAAGAAGTAGAAGCAAAAGAAGAAGAAGAAGAAGATGATGATTAAAAAGAAGAGGAAGAAGACAAAAAAGTGCAAGAAGAAGTCAAAGAAAAGACAAAGAAGAAGAAGAAGAATTAGATGCAGAAGTAGTAGAAGACAAAGAAGAAGAAGAAGAAGAAGAACAAGAAGAAGAAGAACAAGAAGAGGAAGAAGAAGAAAATGAAGAAGGAGAAGAAGAAGAAAAATTGGAAGAACAAGAAGAAGAAGAAGATGAAGAAGAAGTAGAAGACAACGAAGAAGAAGTCAAAGAAGAAGAAGAAGAAGTCGAAGAGGAAGAAGAAGAAGAAGAAGAAGAACGAGGAGAAGAAGAAGAAGAAGAAGGAGGAGGAAGAGGAGGAGGAGGAGGAGCAGGAGGAGAAGAAGAAGAAGAAGAAGATGAAGGAGAAGAAGAAGAAGAAGGAGAAGAAGATGAAAGAAGAAGAAGAAGAAGAAGGAGAAGATGATCAAAGACAAAGAAGAAGAAGAAGCAGAAGAAGAAGAAGAAGAAGAAGAAGAATACAAAGAAGAAGAAGAAGAAGATGAAGAAGAAAAAGAAGAAAATGAATAACATGATGAAGAAGAAGATAAAGAAGATCAAGTAGAAGACAATGAAGAAGAAGATTAAGAAAAGGAAGAAGAACAAGGAGAAGAAGAATATGAAAAATAAGAGGAAGAACAAGAAGAAGAAGAAGAAGAAGAAGAGCAAGAAGAAGAAGAAGAAGAAGAAAAAGAAGAAGAAGAAGAAGAAGAAGAAGAAGAAAACAAGAAGAATAACAAGTAGAAGAAAAAAAAGAAGTAGAAGATGATGAAGTAGTAAAAGAAAAAGAAGAAAAAAAGACGAAGAACAAGAAGTAGAAGAAGAAGAAAAAAAAAGAAGAAAAAAGTGGAAGAAGAAGAAGTAGTAGTAGTAGTAGTTGTAGTAGTAGAAGAAGAAGAAGAAGAAGAAGAAGAAGAAGAAGAAGAAGAAGAAGAAAAGAAGAAAGAAGAAGAAGAAGAGGAAGTAGAAGAAGAAGAAGAAGGAGAAGATAAAGAGGAAGAAGAAGTAGAAAACAAAGAGGAAGTAGTAGTAGTAGTAGTAGTAGTAGAAGAAGAATAGGAAAACAACAACAAGAAGAAGTTGAAGAAATAAAAGTAGTAGAAGAAGAAGAAGAAAAAGAAGACAAAGAAGAAGAAAAAGAAGTAGAAGAA
>JAIUJO010003693.1:42500-45646 GCA_023846275.1 Vanilla planifolia | reverse complement strand
TTCTCTTTCTTCTTCTTTTTCTCCTCTTTTTTCTTCTTGTACTTCTACTTCTTCCCCTTCTTCTTATCCTCCTCTTCTTCTTCTTTTATGTTTTCTTCTTCTTCATTTTCTTCTTCTTGTTGTTCTTCTTCTTCTTCTTCTTTTTCTTCTTCTTCCCCTTCTTCTTCTTCTTCTCGTTCTTATTCTTGTTGTTCTTCTTCATCTACCTCTCCTTCTTCTTGTTCATCATTTTTTTCATCTTCTTTTTCTTCTTCTTCTTGATCTTCTTGCACTTCTTCTTCTTATTCTTCTTTTTCTTACCCTTCTTCTTCTTCTTCATCTTCCTCTTCTTCTTCTTCTCTTCCTGTTCTTCTTCTTCTTCTTCTTCTTCTTCTTCTTCTTCTTCTTCTTCTTCTACTTCTTCTTCTTCTTCCTTTCTTCTACTTCTTCTTCTTCTTCTTCTTCTTCCTCTTCTTTTACTTCATCTTTCGTTTTCTTCCTCTTATTTTTGTGATCCCCCTTCTCTTTCTTCTTCTTCTTCATCATCTTCTTCTTCATCTCCTTCTCCTTCTTCTTCTTTTGTTTCTACTTCAACTTCTTCTTCTTCATCTTCTTCTTCTTCCTCTTCTCCTTCTAACTCTTTTTCTTCTTCTTCTTCTTCTACTTCTTCTTCTTGCTATTCTTCTTCTTCTTCTTTTTCTTATTCTTGTTGTTATTCTTATTCTTCTTCTTCTTCTTTTTCTTCTTCTTCTCTTTCTTCTTCTTCTCCTTCTTCTTCTTCTTCTTCTACTTCTTTTCTTCTCCTTCTTTTCTCCTACTCCTCCTTCTTCTTTTCTTCTTCTTCTTCTCTTCCATATTCTTCTTCTTCTTCTTCTTCTACCACTTCTTCTTCTTATTCTTCCTCTTCTTCTTGTCATTCTTTTTCATCTTCTTCATCTTCTTCTTCTTTCACTTCTTCTTTTCTTCTTCGTATTCTTCTACAACTTCTCCTTCTTCTTAATCTTTGCCTTCTTCTCTTCTTCTTCCTCCACTTCTTCTTCTTCTTCTTCTTCTTTTTCTTCTTCTCTTTCTTCTTCTTCATCTATTACTACTACTTCTACTCATTTTTCTTGTAATACTTCTTCTTCTTCTTCTTTTTCTTCTTCTCCTTCGTCGACTTCTTCTTCTTCTTCTAATTCTTCTTCTTCTTTTCCTTCTTCTCCTTCTCCTTCTGCTTCTTCCTCTTCGTCATCTTATTTTTCTTCTTCATCTTCTTCTTCTAATTCTTCTTTTTCTTCTCCTTTTTCCTCTTCTTCTTTTTCTTCTTCTTCTTCTTCTTCTTCTTCTTTGTACTTCTTCTTGTTCTTCTTCTTCTTCCTCCTCTTCTTCTTCTTCTTTTTCTTCTTCTTCCACTTCTTCTTGTAGTACTACTACTTCTAATACTTCTACTTCTTTTTCTTTTCTACTTCTTCTTCTTCTTTTTCCACTTGCTCTTCTTCTTAAACCCCTTAGTCTTCTTCTACTTCACCATATTCTTCTTCTTCTTCCTCTTCTTCTTCTTCTTCTATTTCTACTTCTTTGTCTTGTCCTTCTTCTTCTCCTCCTTCTACTTCTTCCTCTTCCTCTTCTTCTTCTTCTTCTTCATATTCCTCTTCTTCATTTTTTTCTTCATCTACTTCTTCTTTTTCCTATTCTTGCACTTCCTCTTTTTCTTAATCATCATCATCATGTTCTTCTTCTTCTACTTCACCATCTTCTTCTTGTTCTTCTTCCTCTTCTTCCTCTTCTTCTTCTTCTTCATTTTCCACTTCTTCTTCAAATTATTCTACAAATTCTTCAACCTCTTCTTCTTCTTCTTCTCATCCTTCTCCTTCTCCTTCTTTTTTCTTCTTCTACTTCTACTTATTCTTCTCCTTCTTCTTCTTCTTCTTCTTCTCTTTCTCTTCTCCTTCTTCTTCTTTCCCTTTTTCTTTGTCTTCTTTTTCTTCTTCTTCTTGTTCTTCTTGTGTTTCTTCTTCTTCTTCTTCTTCTTGTGTTTCTTCTTCTTCTTCTTCTTCTTCTTCCTCTAACTATTCTTCTTCATATTCTTCTTGTCCTTCATCATCTTCTACTTCTTTTTCTTCTTCTTCTTTTGCTTCTTCTACTTCTTCTTCTTCTTCTTCTTCTACTTCTTCTTCTTCTTCTTCTTCTTCTTTTACTTCTTTTACTTCTTCTTCTTCGTCTTCTTCATCTTCTTCTTCTTCTCCTTCTTCTTCTCCTTCTTCTCCTTCTTCCTCTTGTTCTTCTTCGTCTTCATTTTCTTCCTCTTCTTCCTGTTCTTCTTCTTCTTCTACTACTTCCACTTCTTCTTCTTCTTCTTCTTCTTCATTGTCTTTTTCCTCTTCTATTCTTCTTCTTCTCCTTCATGCTCATCTTATCCTTTCCTTCTTCTTCTTCTTTTCTTCTTCTTCTCTTCCTCTTCTTCTTCCTATTCTTCTCCTTCTTCATCTTCTCCTTCCCTTTTCTCTTCTTCTACTTCTGATTCTTCTTCTTCTTCTTCTTATTCTTCCTCTTCTTCTTGTAAATTTTCTTGTTCCCCTTCTTCATTATCCTCTTCTTCTCTTCTTCTCCTTCTTTTTCTTCTTTTTCTTCTTCTTCTTCTTCTTCTTCCTTTTCTTCCTATTCTTCTTCTTCTTTTTCTTTTTCTTCTTCCTCTTCTTCTTCTTCTTCTTCTTCTTCTTCTTCTGCTTTTTCTTCCTCTTATTCTTCTTCTCCTTCTTCTTCTACTTCTACAACTACTTCTTTTTCTTCTTCTTAATCATCCTCTTGTTCTTCTTCTTCTTTTTCTTCTTCTTCTTCTTCTTCCTCTTCCATTTGTTTAGCAACTTCTTCTTCTTCTTCTTCTTCTTCATCCTCATCATCTTCTTCTTCTTCTTGTACTTCTACTTCTTCTTCTTCTTCTTCTTCTTCTTCTTCTTCCTCTTCGTCTTCTTCTTCTTCTTCTTCTTCTTCTTCTTCTTATTCTTCTTCTCCTTCTTCTTCTTCTCCTTCTTCCTCTTCTACTTCTTCTTCTTTTACTTCTTCTTTTCTTCTTTTCTTATTATTATTATTATTATTCACCTTCTTCATCTTCTTCTTGTTCTTCTTCCTCTTCTTCTTCTTCTTGTTCTTCTTCTCTTTCTCCTTCTTCTTCTTCTTCTTCTTCGTCT
>JAIUJO010003693.1:25000-35000 GCA_023846275.1 Vanilla planifolia | reverse complement strand
CTTCTCTTCTTCTTCCTCTTGTTCTTATTCTTCTTCTACTTCTTCTTCTTCTTCTTCTTCTTCGTCTTCTTCATCTTGTTCTTGTTCTTCTTCTACTTCTTCTTCTTCTTCTTCTTCTTCTTCTTCTTCGTCTTCTTCATCTTGTTCTTGTTCTTCTTCTACTTCTTCTTCTTCTTCTTCTACTACTACTACAACTACCTCAACCACTAGTACTTCTTCTCTTCTTCTTCTTCCTCTTCCTCTTCTTCTTCTTCTTCTTCTTCTTCTTCTTCTTCTTCTTCTTCTTCTGCTTCTACTTCTTTTTCTTGATCTTCTTCTTCTTCTTCTCCTTCTTCTTATTCTTCTTCGTCTTCTTCTTCTTCCTCCTCTTCCTCTCCTTCTTCTCCTTATTATTCTTCATCTTCTTCATCATCATCATCTTCTTCTTCTAGTACTTCTCATTCTTCTTGTACTTCTTCATCTTCTTCCTCTTCTTCTTCTTCTTCTTTCTCCTCTTCCCCCTCTTTTCGCTCTTCTTAGCCCCTTTTTCATCATCTTCTTCTTCTTCCTCCTCTTCTTCTCCTTCTCCATCTTCTTCTTCTTCTTCTTCGTCATCTTCCTGTTCTTCCTCTTTCTTCTACCACTGCCTCTTCTTTTTTTTCTTTTTCCTATTCCTCAATAACTTCCTCTTCTACCTCTTCTTCCTTTTGTTCTTCATCTTCTTTTTCTTCTTCTTCTTCTCGAACACTATCTTCTTCTTCTTCTTCATTTTCTTCTACTTCTTCATCTTCTTCTTTTACTTCTTCTTCATCTTTTTGTACTTCTTCTTCATATTCTTCTTCAACTTCTTCTTCTTCTTCGTCCTCTTCTTCCACTTCTTCTTCTTCCTCCAGTTCATCTTCTTCTTCTTTCTGTTCTTATTCGTCTTCTTCCCTTCTTCTTCTTCTTCTTCTACTTCTTTGTCTTCTTCTACTTCTTCTTCTTCTTCTTCTTTTACTTGATCTTCTCTTCTTCTTATTATTATTATATTTATTATTATTCTTTTTTCTCTTCCAAATCCTCTTCTTCTTCTTCTTCTTAATCTTCTTGTTTTTCTTCTTCATCTTCTTCTACTTCTTCTTCTTCTTCTTCTTTGTCTCCTTCTTCTTTTTCTACTTCTTATTCTACTTCTTCCTCTTCTTCTTCTTCTTCCTTTTCTTTTTCTTCTTCTTCTTCTTCTACTTCTTCTTGCACACCATCTTCTCATTCTTCTTCTTGTTCTTCCTTTTCTTCATCTTCTTCATCTTCTTCTTGTTCTTTTTCTACATCTTCTTCCTCTTCTTTTTCTTCTTCATCTTTTTCTTCTTTTATTATTATTATTACTAATCTTTTTCCTCTTCTTCCTCTTCTTCTCTTCTTCTCCTATTACTTCTTCTACCTATACTTCTTCATATCCTACTTCATATTCTTCTTGTTCTCCATCTACTTCCTCTTCTTCTTCTTCCACTACATCCTCTTCTTCTTCTTCTTCTTCTTCTTCTTTCTTCTTCTTCTTCTTTCTCTTCTTCTTCTTCTTCTTCTTCCTCTTCTTCTTCTTCTTCTTCCTCTGCTTGTGATCCTCCTCATCATCCTTCTCCTCCTCCTCCTAAATCTTCTCCTTCTTCTTCTTCTTCTTCTTCTTCTTCTAATTCTTTTCCGTCTTCTCCTTCTTCTTCTTCTTCTTCTCCTCTTTTTCTTCCCCTTCATTTTCTTCTTCTTCTTCTTCTCCATCTTCTACTTATTCTTCTTCTTCTCCTACTTCTTCTTCCTATTCGCTTACTTCTTCTTCTTCCTCTTCTCATTTTTTTTCTCCTCCTCCTTCTTTTTCTTCTTCTTTATCTTCTTGTTCTTGTACTACATCTTCTTCTTCCTCCTCTTCTACTTCTTCTTCTTGTTCTTCTTCTTCGTCGCCTTCTTCTTCCACTTCTTCTCCTTCTTCTTTGTCTTCTTCTTCTTCTTCCTCGTCTTCTTCTTCTACTTCTTTTCTTCCTCCTCTTCTTCCTCCTCTTCATCTTCTTCATTTTCTTCTTCATCTTTTTCATCTTCTTCTTCTCCTTCTTCAACTTCTTCTTCTTCTTCTTCCACATCCTCTTCTTCTTCTTCTTCTTCTTATTTTTCTTCTTTTGCTTCTTCATCTTCGTCTGCTTCAACTTTTTCTTCTTCATCTCCTTCTTTTTTTTCTTCTTCTTCTACTTCTTCCACTTCTACTACTACTTTTACATCCCTTTCTTCTTCTTCTTCTACGACTACCACCACTACTTTCTCTTCTTCTTCTACTTCTTCCACTTCTACTACTACTTTTACATCCTTTCTTCTTCTTCTTTTTCTTCTTCCACTTCTTCTTTTTCTTCTTCTTCTTCTTCTTCTTCTACTACTACTACTACTATTACTACTACTACTTCCTCTTCTTCTTCCTCCTGTTCGTCTTCTTCTTCTTCTTCTACTTCTTCTCCTTCTTCTTCTGCTTCCTCCTCCTCATCTTCCTCTTCCTTTTCTTCTTCTTCTTCATCTTCTTATTCTTCTTCCTCCTCTTGTAGTCCACCTCCTCCTCCTCGTTCTTCTTCTTCTTCTTCTTCTTCCTCTTCTTTTCTTCTTCTTCTTCTCCTCCTCCACCTTCTTCATCTTGTTCTTCTTCTTCTTCTCCTTCTTCTAATTCTCTTTCCTCTTCTTCTTGTCCTTCTCCTTCTTCTTCTTCTTCTCCTTCTCATTCTTCTTCTTCTTCTTCTTAATCTTGTTTGTCTTCTTCTTCTGCATCTTCTTCTTCTTCTTCTTCCTCTTCTTCTTCCACTTCTTCTTCTTTTTTTTCTTCTTCTTCTTCTTTTTCTTATTCATCTTTTTCTTCTTCTTTTTCTACTTCTTCTTCTTAGTCCTCTTCTTTTCTTCTTTTTCTTGCACTTACCTCTTCTTGTGCTTCTAGTTTTTCTTCATCTTCTTGCTCTTCTTCTTCTTCTCCATTTTCTTCTTCTTCTTCTCTATACTACTATTACTACTACTATGTTTTCCTCTTCCTTCTTTTCTTCTTCTTCTTCTTCTTCTTTTACTTCTTCTTCTATCTATACTTTTTCTTGTCTTCTTCTTCTTCTTCTTTTACTTCTACTTCTTTATCCTCCTCTGCAACCCCTTCTTCTTCTTCTTCTTTTTCTTCTTCTTCTACTTCTTTCTCTTTTCTTCTTCTTCTTCTACTTCTTCTTCTTCTACTTCTCTTCTTCTATCTACGACTTCTTCCTCTTCTTCTTCCTCTACATGTGATCCTCATCATCATCCATCTCCTCCTTCTACTCCTCCTCCTCCTCATCCTAATTCTTCTTCTTCTTCTTCTTCTTCTTCTCCTTCTAATTCTTTTCCATCTTCTCCTTCTTCTTCTTCTCCTCTTCTTGGTCTTCCCCTTCTTCTTCTTCTTCTACTTCTTCTTATTCTTCTTCCTCTCCTTCTTCTTCTTCTTCTTCCTCCTCACCTTCTTTTACTTCTTCTACTTCTTCCTCTTCTTCTTCTTCTCCTTTTCCTCCTCCTCCTTCTTCTTATTTTCTTCTTCTTCTTCTTCTTCTTCTTCTTCTTCGAATTCTTCTTATTATTATTATTATTATTCTTCATCATCTTCTTCTTCTTCTTATTTGTCCTCTTCTTATTCCTCATCTTCTTCTTCTACTTCTTCTTCCTCCTCTTCTGCCTCTTCTTCTTCTTCTTTATTTTCTTCTTGTTCTTCTATTTAATCATCTTCTTCTTCTTTAACTTCTCCTTCTCCTTCTTCTTCTTCTTCATCATCATCTCTTCTTCTTCTTTTCCTTCTACTTCTTCTTCTTCTTCTTCAACTTATTATTTTTATTACTATTATTATATTTTTATTATTATTATTATTATTATTATTATTGTTATTATATTATTGTTATTTTTATTTCTTTTTCTTCTTCTTCTTCGTCTTCTTCTTCTTCTTTGTCTTCTTCTTATTCCACTTCTTCATCTTCTTCTTCACCTTCTTCTTCTTCTTCTTCTCTTTCATCTTTTCTTATTCTTCTCTGATTCATCTTCTTGTTCTTCTTCATCAACATATTCTTCTTGATCTTCTCCTTTTCTCTTCTTCTTATTCTTCATAATCTTCTTCTTTTTCTTATTTTTGTTCTTCTTTCTCTTCTTCAACTTCTTCTCCTTCTTCTTCTTCTTCCACTCCTTCTCCCTCTTCTTTTTCTTCCTCTTCATCCTCTTCCTCTTCTTATTCTTCCACCTCTTTTACATCTTTTTATCCTTCTTCTTCTTCTTCTTTTTCTTCTTCTCTTTCTACTTCTTCTTCTTTTTCCACTTCTTCTGCTTCTTTTTCTTCTTCTTCATAATCTTCCTCTTCTTGCTCTCCTTCTTCTTCCTCTCCTCTGCTTTTTCTTCTTCTTATTCTTCCTCTCTTCTTCATCATCATCATCTTCTTCTTCTTCTTCTTCTTGTACTACTTCTTCTTCTCCAACTTCTTCTTTTTCTTCTCCTTCTTCTTCTTGCTCTTCTTCTTCTTCTACTACTACTACTACTACTACTATTACTACTACTACATCAACTACTACTTCTTCTTTCTCTTCTTCTTCTTTGTCTTCTCCTTCTTCTTCTTTTTCCTCATCTTCTTCCTCCTCTGTGTCTTCTTCTTCTTCATCAACTTCTTCTTCCTCTTCTTGTGATCCTCCTCATCCTCCTCCTCCTCCTCCTCCTCCTCCTCTTCCTTCTTCTTCTTCTTTTTCTCCTATTGATTCTTCTTCTTCATCTCCTTCTTCTTCTTCTTCTTCTCTTTCTTCTTCTACCCCTACTTCTTCTTCTCCTTCTTCTCCTTCTTATTCTTCTTCTTCTCCTTCTTATTCTTCTTCTTCTCTTTCTTCTTCTTCTTCTTCTTTTACTTCTTCTTCTTCTTCATCTTCTTCCTCCTCTTCTTCTTCTTCTTCTCCTCCTCCTCCACCTTTTTGTTCTTCTTCTTCTTCTTCTTCTTCTTCATCATCATCTTCTTCTTCTTCCACTTCCTTTTCTTCTTCATTGTCTTCTTCTTCTTCTTCTTCCACTTCTACCTCTTGTACTTCTTCTTCATTTTCTTCTTCTATTTTTTCTTCCTTTTCATCTTCTTCAACTTCTTCTCCTTCTTCTTCTCCTTAGTCTTCTTCTTCTTCTTCTTCTTCTTTTTCTTCTTCTTCTTCCACTTTGTCTTCTCTTTCTTCTTCTTCTTCTTCTTCTACTTCTTTTTTTCTTCCTCTCCTTCTTCTTCTTCTTCTTCCTTCTCTTCTTCTTCTTGTACTTCTTCTTTTCCTTTTTGTTCTTCTTCCTCTTCTACTTCTTTTACTACAACTACTACTGCTACTTCTACTTCTTTTCTTATTATTCTTCATATTCTTCATCTTCTTCTTCTTCATCCACTTACTCCTATTCTTCTTATTCTTCTTATTATTCTTCTTCTTCTCCTCGTTCTCCTTCATCTTCTTCATGTTCTTCTTCTTCTTGTACTTCTTGTTCCTCTTCTTTTTCTTCCTCTTCTACTTCTTCATCATCTTCTTCTTCTTCTTCTTCTTCTTCTTCATCTTCTTCTTCCTCTTCTTCTTTTACTTCTTATTCCTCTTCTTCTTCATCACCCTCTTCTTCTTCTTCTACTACTTCTTCTTCTTCTTTATATTGTTCTTCCACTTCTTCTTCTTATTTTTATTCTTGACGTTCTTCATCTTTTTATCTTCTTCTTCATCTTCTTTCTCCTCTTCTTCTTCTCCTTCTCTTCTTCTTTTTGTTCTTCTTCTTCTTCTTCTACTTCATTGTCTTCTACTTCTTCTTCTTCTTGTCCTTCTTCTTCAACTTCTTCTTCTTCTTCTTCTCCTTCTTCTTCCTTTTCATCTTCTTCTTTGTCTTCCTCTTCTACTTCTTCTACTTCTTCTTCTACTTCTTCTTCCTCTTCTTCTGCTTCTCCTTTTTCTGCATCTTCTTCATCTTCTTCTTCTTCTTCTTCTCCTCCTTTTTCTTCTTTTTCTGCTTCGTCTTCATCTTCTTCTTCTTCTTCATTTTCTTCTTCTTCTACGTGTTCCTCATCTTCTTCTTCTTCTTAATCTTCTTCCTCTTCTTTTTATTGCTATTATTATTATTATTCCTCTTCTTCCTCTTGCACTTCTTCTTCTTCTTCTTCTTCTTCTTCTTCTTCTTCTTCTACTACTATTACTATTTTTTCTTCTTCTACTACTATTACTTCTTTTTTGTCTTCTTCTTCTTCTTCCACTACTTCTTCTACTTCTTCTTCCTATTCTTCTTTTCTTCTTCTTCTTCTTCTTCTTCTACTACTACTATTACTATTTTTTCTTCTTCTACTACTATTAATTCTTTTTTGTCTTCTTCTTCTTCTTCCACTACTTCTTCTACTTCTTCTTCCTCTTCTTCTTTTCTTCTTCTTCTTCTTCTTCTTCTTCTTCTTCTTTTTCTTTTTCATCTTTTTCTTCTCCATCTTCTTCATCTTCTTCTTCTTGCACTTCCACTTCTTCTTCTTCTTCTTATTCTTCTTCTTCATCTTCATCATCTTTTTTTTCTTTTTCTTCTTCTTCTTCTACTTCTTCATCATAATCTTCTTTTTATTATTCTTTTTTTTCTTCTTCTTTCTCTTCTTTCACATCTTCTTCTTCTTCATCTTCTCCTTCTTCTTCTTCTTCTTCCACTTCTTCCTCTTATTCTTCTTCTTCTTCTTCTTCTTCTCCTCCTCATCTTCTTCTTTATATTCTTCTTCTTCTTCTTCATTTTCTTCTTCTCCTTCTTCTTCTTCTTCCACCTCTTCTACTTCTTTTATTTCTTCTTCATCATGTTCCCTTCTTCTACTTCTTCTTCTTCTTCGACTTATTTTTCTTCTTCTTCTTATTCTCGCACTTCTTCTTCATCATCATCTTCTTCTTCTTCTTGTGCTTTTTCTTCTTCTCCTTCTTCTTCTACTTCTTGTTCTTCTTTTTCTTCATTCTGTTCTACTTCTACTACTCTTTCTTCTTCTTCTTCTTCTTCTACTTCATCTTCTTCTCTATCTTCTTCTTCCTCTTCTTCTTCTTCTTCTTCTTCTTCTTCTCCTACTTCTTCTTGTTCTTCTTCTTCTTCTTCTTCCACTTTTACTTCTTCTTCTTCTTCTTCTTCTACATCTTCTTCTTCTTCTTCTACCTCTTCTCTTTCATCTTCTTATTCTTTTTCTTCTTCTTCTTCTTCTTCTTCTTCTTCCTCTTCTTCTTCTTCTTCTTCTTCTTCTTCTTCTTCTTCCTACTCTTCTTCTTCGTATTCTTCTTCCTATTTTTCTTTGTGCTTCTTCTTCTTCTTCTTCTTCTACCTCTTCTTCTTTGTACTTCTTCATCTTCCTCTTCTTCTTCTTTCTCATCTTCATCTTCTTCACCTTCTTCTTCTTCTACTATTACCACTAATACTTCTAATAATTTTTTCTTCTTCTTCTTCTTCTTCTTCCACTTCCTCTTCTCCTTCTTGTCCTTATTCTTCTTTTACTTCTCCATATTCTTCTTTTTCTTCTACAACTTCTTCTACTACTACTTTTTCTTCTTCTTCTTGTACTTCCTCTTCTTCCTCTACTTTTTTCTCTTCTTCTTCTTCTACTTCTACTACTTCTTCTTCTTCTTCTTCTTCTTTTCTTCTTCTTCTTCCTCTTCTTTTTCATTTTTTTCTTCCTCTCCATCTTCTTCTTCATCTTCTTCTTCTTCTTCTTCTTCCACTTCCTCTTCCTCTTCTTCTTCTTATTCTTCTTCTTCTTCATCATCATCATATTCTTCTTCACTATCTTCTTTTTCTTTTTCTTCTTCTTCTTCTACTTCTTCTTCATAATCTTCTTCTTATTTTTATTTTTCTTCTTCATTCTCTTCTTTCACGTCTTCTTCCTCTTCTTCTTCTTCTCCTTCTTCTTCTTCCTCTTCTTCTTCTTCTTCTTCTTCTTCTTCCTAATCTTCTTCCTTTTATTCTTCTTCTTCTTCTTCTTCTTCATTTTCTTCTTCTCCTTCTTCTTCTTCTTCAACTTCTTCTGCTTCTTTTTTTTCTTCTTAATCATCTTCCCCTTCTTCTTCTACATCTTCTTCTTGTTGTTCTTCTTCTTCTTCTTTTTCCACTCCCTTTTCTTCTACTTCTTATTCTCTTTCTTCTTCATCATCATCATCATCTTCTTCTTCTTCTTATACTTCTACTTCTTCTTCTTCTTCTACTACTTCTTGTTCTTCTTTTTATTCTTTCTCTTCTTGTACTACTACTTCTTGTTCTTGTTTTTCTTCTTTTTCTACTTTTTCTTTTTCTTCTTCTTCTTCTTCTTCAACTACTCCTTCTACTTCCTTTTCTTCTTCTGCCTCTATGTCTACTTCTTCTTCTTCGTTTTCTTCCTCTTCTTCTTCTTCTTCTTTTTCTTCTTCCTCTTCATCATCATCTTCTTCTTCTTCTCTTTCTCCTTCTTCTGCTTCTTCTGATCCTTCTCTTCCTACTCCCCCTCCTCTGTCTTCTTTTTCATCTTCTTCTTCTTCTTCGTCTCCTTTTTCTTCTAATTCTTTTCTGCTACTTCTTCTTCTTCTTCTTCTCCTCCTCCATCTTCTTCTTCTCTCCTTCTTTTTCTTCTTCTTCCACTTCTTCATCTTCCTCTTCTTCATCTTCTTTCTCTTCTTCTTTTTCTTCTTCTCCTTCTTCTTCTTCTTTTGCTTCTTCTTCTTTCTCTTTTTCGTTTTCTTCTTCTTCTTCTTCTTCTTCTTCTTCTTCTTCTTCTTATTTTCCTTCTTCTTGTTCAACTTCTTCTCCTTCATCTTTTTTTCTATCTTCTTCTACCTCTTCTTCTTCTTCTTCTTCAACATCATCTCCTACTTCTTCTTCTTCCTCTTCTTGTTCTTCTTCCAGTTTTACTTCTTCTTCTTCTTCTTCTTCTTCTTCTACTACTTCTCTTTCTTCTTCTTCTTTTTCTTCTTCTTCTTCTTCTTCTTCTTCTTCTTCCTCTTTCTGTTCTTCTTCTTCTTCTTCCTCCTCCTCTTCTTCTTCTTCTTCTCCTTCCTCTTCTTCTTTGTACTACTTCTTCTTCTTCTTCATCTTCCTGCTTTTCTTTGTACTTCTTCTTCTTCTTCCTCCTCCTCCTCTTCTTCTTCTTCTTTTACTATTACCACTAATACTTCTAATCATTTTTTCATCTTCTTCTTCTTCTTCTTCCACTTCCTCTTCTTCTTCTTCTCCATATTCTTCTTTTTCTTCTAATTTCTTCTTCTTCTTTTTCTTGTTTTACTTCTTCAACTTCTTCTTCTACTTCTTCTTCCTCTTCTTCTCCTTCAACTTCTTTCTCTTCCTCTTCTTTTTCTTATTCCTCTTCTTCTCCTCATTCATCTTCTTTTTCCTCATCTACTGCAGCTTCTTCTTCTTCCTATTTTTCTACTTCTTCTTTTTCTTCTTCATCATCTTTTTCTTCTTCTTCTTCTTATTCTTCTTCCTCTTCTTTTTCTTCTGCTTCCACTCCTAAATCTTCTTCTTTTTTTCTTCATCTTCTTCCCCTTCTTCTTCTTATTCTTCTTCTTCTTCTTCATCATCTTCTTCTACTTCATCTTCTTCCTTTACTTCTTCTCTTACTTCTTCTTCTTCTTCTTTTTCTTCTTCTTCTTCTACTTCCACATCTTCTTCTTCTTCTTCTTCTTCTTCTTCTTCGTCTTCTTCTTCTTCTTCTTCTTCTTCTTCTTCTTCTTCTACTTCCACTTCTTCTTCTTCTTCTTCTTCTTCTTCTTCTTCTTTTTCTTCTTCTTCTTCTTCTTGATCTTCTTCTTCTTCTTCTTCTTCTTTTAGTTCTTTTCCTTCTTCCATCTCTACATCTTCTTCTTCTTCCTCTTCTAATTCTTCTTCTTCTTCTTCTTCTTCTTCTTCTTCTTCTTCGCCTCCTCCTCCTCCTTCTCCTTCTTCTTTTTTTCTTCTTCCACTTCTACTTCTTCTTCCTCTTCCACCTCTTCCTCTTCTTCTTCCTCTTCTTCTTCTTCTTCTTGCTCTTCTTCATATTCTTCTACTTCTTCTTCTTCGTCTTCTTTTT
>JAIUJO010003693.1:17500-22500 GCA_023846275.1 Vanilla planifolia | reverse complement strand
CAACTTCATCATCATCATCATCTTCTTCTTCTTCTTCTTCTTCTTCTTCTCCATCTTCTACCTCTTCTTGTACTTCCTCTTATTCTTCCACCTTTTCTTCTTCTTCTTCTTCTTCTTCTTCTTCCTCCTCTTCTTCTCCCTCTTCTTCTTCTTTTTCACATTCTTCTTCTTCATCTTCTTCTTCCTCTTCTTCTTCCTCTTCTTCTTCCTCTCCATCCTCTTCTTCTTCTTCTTTTCATTTTTCTTCCTTTTCTTCTTCTTCTTCTTCATCATCTTCTTCTTCTTCCTCATCTCCTTCTTCTTCTTCATCATCTTCTTCTTATTCTCCTTCTTCATCTTCTTCTTCTTCTTCCACTTCTCGTTCTCGTTCTTCTTCTTCCTTTTCTTCTCCTTCTTCTTCTTCTTCTTCTTTTTCTTCTTCTTCTTCTTCTTCTTCTTCTTCTTCTTCTTTTCTTCTTCTTCTTCCTCTTCCTCTTCTTCTTCAACTTCCTCTTTTTTTCATATTTTTCATCATCATCTTCTTCTTCTTCTCCTTCTTATTTTACTTGTTCTTCTTCATCTTGTACTTCTTCGTATTCCTCTTCTTGTTCTTCTTCTTCTTCTTCTTCTTCTTCGACTACTACTACTTCTTCTTCTTCTTCCTCTTATTCATCATCATCATCATCATCATCTCTTTCTTCTTCTTCTTCCTTTTCTGATTCATCTACCTTTTCTTCTTCTTCTTCATCTTCATCCTCTTCTTCTACTTCCACTTCTTCTTCTTCTTCTTCTTTGTTTTCCTCTTCTTCTTCTTCTTCATCTACTACTACTCCTTCTCTTCTTCTTTTCCTTCTTCTTCTTCCTCTTCCTCTTTTTCTTCTTTTTCTTCTTTTTCTTCTTCTTCCACCTCTTTTTGTTCTTCTTTTTCGTCTTGTAAATCTTCTTCTTCTACTTCTCCTTCTTTTTCTTCTTCTTCTTCTTCTTTTTCTTCTTCTTCCTTTTCTTCTTCTTCATCTACTTCTTCTACTTCATCTTATTCATCTTCTTCTTCTTCTTCTTCTTCTTCTTCTTCTTCTTCTTCCTCTTCTTCTTCTTCATCTTCTTCTTCTTCTTCTCTTTCCTCTTCTTGTTCTTCTTTTTCTTCTTCTTCTTCTCCTTCTTTTTCTTCTTCTACTTCTACTTCTTCTTCTTCTTCTCCCTCTTCTTCTTCTTCTTCTTCTTCTTCTTCCTCTTCTTTTTCTTTTTCTTCTTCTCCTTCTTCTTCCACTTCTTCTTCTTCTTCTTCTTCTTGATCTTCTTCCTCTTCATCTTCTTTCTCTTTTTCTTCGTGTTCATCTTCTACTTCTTCCTCTTATCCTTCTTCTTCTTCTTTTACTTCTTTTTCTTCTTCGCCTTCTTTTTCCTGCCCTTCTTCTACTTTTCCTTCTTCTTCTTCTTCTTCTTCTTCTTCTTCTTCCTCTTCTTCTTCTTCCCTTTCTTTTTCTCCTTCTTTTTCTTCTTCTTCTACTTATTCTACTTCTTCTTTTCCTCCTTTCACTTCTTCTCCTACATGTCCTTCTTCTTCTTCTTCTTCCAATTCTTCTTCTATTTCTTCTTCTTTCTCTTCCACATTCCACTTCTCCATCTTCTTCTTTTTCTTCTCTTTCATCTTCTTCTTCTTCTTCTCCTCCTCCTCCTCCTTCTCCTTCTTTTTCTACTTCAACTTCATCTTCCTCTTCTTCTTCTACTTCTTGTTCTTCTTCTTCCTCTTCTTCTTCTTCTTCTTCTTCTTTTTCTTCTTCTTCTTCCACTTCTTCTTCTTCTTCTCCTTCCTCTTCCTCTTCATCTTCTTTTTTTTTTCTTCTTCTTCATCTTCTTTATCTTCCTCTCCTTCTTCCTCTTCTTTTACTTCTTTTTCTTCTTTGTCTTCTTCTTCTTCAACTTCTTGTCCTTCTTATTCTTCTTCACCTTCTTCCTCTTCTTCTTCTTCTTCCACTGCTTCTTCTTATTCTTCTTCTTCTTTTTTCCTTGTTCTTCTTTTACTTCTACTACTACTACTTCTTCTATAATTCTTCTTCTTCTTCTTCTTCTCCTTCTCCTTCTTCGACTTCTTCTTCTACTTCTTCTTCATCATCTTCTTCTTCTCCTTTTTCTTCTTCGTTTTGCTCTTTTTAATCTTTTTTTCTTCTTGCTCTTCTTCTTCCACTTCTTCTTTTCCTTCATCCTCTTTTTCTTCTTCTTTTTCTTCTCCTCCTTTTTCTTCTTCTTCTACTTCTTCTTCCACTTCTTCCTCCACTTCTTCTTATTATTATTCTTCTTCTTCCTATTCCTCTTCTTCTTCTTCTTCTTATTTTTCTTCTTCTTCATCATCATCTTTCTCATCTTCTTCTTCTTCTTCTACTTTTACTTCTTCTTCTTGTTCTTCTTCTTCGAATTCTTTTTCTTCCTCTTCTTCATGTTTTTGTTCTTTTTCTTCTTCCTCCTCTTCCTCTTCTTCTTCTTCTACCTCTTCTTCTTCTACTTCTTCTACTACATCTTTTTTTTTCTGTTCTTCCTTTTCTTCTTCTTCTTCTTCAACTTCTCCTTGTTGTTCCTCCTCTTCTTCTTCATCTTCTTGCACATCTTGTACTTTTTCTTCTTCTACTTCATCTTCTTCTTCATTTTCTTATTCTATTACCACTATTACTACTACTACTTCTTCTTCTTCTACTACTTCTACATCTTGTTCTTCTTCCTCTTATTTTTTTTCTTCTTCTTCTTCTTCTTCATCTTTTACATTTACTTCTTTTTCTTCTTTTTCTTCTTTTTCTTCTTCTTCTTCTTCTTCTTCTTCTTTTTCTTCTTCTTTTTCTTCTTCTTCTTCATCTTTTACATTTACTTCTTTTTCTTCTTTTTCTTCTTTTTCTTCTTTTTCTTCTTCTTCTTCTTCTTATCATCGTCACCTTCTTCTTCTTCTTCTTCTCCCTTTTCATTTTCTTCTTCTCCCTTTTCATCTTCTTCTTCTCCTTCTTACACTTCTTCTTCTTCTTCTTCTTCTTCTTCCTCTTCTTGTCCTTCTTCTACTTCTTCTTCTTCTTCATCTTCTTCCTCTGCCTCTTCCTCTTCTTATTCTTCTTCTCATCCATTGTGTTCTTTTTCTTCATCTTCTTCTTCTTCTGCTTGTACTTCTTCTTCTTCTTCTTCTTCCTCTTATCCTTCCTTTTCTTCTTCTTCATCTCCTTCTTGTTTTCTTCTTCTTGATTTTCTTTTACTTTTTCTGCTTCTTATTCTTCTTGCTCTTATCCTTCCTCTTCTTCTTCTTCTTCTTCGTCTTGCTCTTCTTCTTCTTGTTCATCATCATCATCTTCTTCTTCTTCTTGTAATTCTTTCACTACTATTACTACTTCTATTTCTTCTCCTTTTTCTTTTTCTGCTTCTTCTTCCTCTTCTTGTTCTTTATTTTCCTCTTCTAATTCTTCTTCTTCTTCTCTTACTTTTTCTTCTTCTTCTTCTTCTTCTTCTTCTTCTACTTCTTCAACTTCTACATTTCTTCTTCTTCTTCTGCTTCTTCTTCTTCCTTTTCTTCCACTTCTTCTCTTCTTCTTCTTCCTCTTCTTTTTCTTCTTCTTCTTCAACTTCTTCTTCTTCCTCTTCTTCTCCTTCTTCTTTTTCTTCTTCTTCAACTTCTTCTTCTTCCTCTTCTTCTTCTTCTTCTTCTTCTGCTACTACTTCTTAATCTTCTTCATCTTGTTCTTCAACTTCTTCTCCTTCTTCTTCTTCTTCGCCTTCCTCCTCTTCTTCTTCTTCTTCCACTTCTTCTTCTTCTTCATCTTCTTCTTCTTCTTCTTCTTCTTCTTCTTCTACTACTACAACTATTAATTCTTCTCCTTCTTCTTCTTCTTCTTCTTCTTCTTCTAATTCTTCTTCTTCTTCTTCTTCTTCTCCTTCTTTGACTTCTTCTTCTACCTCTACTGCTTCTTCTTCTTCTTCTTCTTCTTCTTCTTCTTCCTCTTCTTCGTCTAATTTTTCTTCTTCCTCTTTTTCTTCTCCTTCTTCTACCTTTTCTTCTTCCACTTCTTCTTCTTCTTCTACTACTTCTTCATCTTCTTTTTTCTTCTTACTCTTGTTCTTATTCTATTACTTATACATTTTCTTCTTCTTATTCCTATTCCTCCTATTCTATAACTTCTTATTCTTCTTCAGGTACTTTTTCTTCTTCTTCTTCTTCTTCCTCTTCTTCTTCTTTTTCTTCTTTTTCTTCCTCTTCTCCCTCGCTAACTCTTCTTCTTGTTCTTCTTCTACTTCTGTTTTTCAATTCCTCCTCTTTTTCTTCTTCATCTTCAACTTCTTCTTGTTCTTCCTCTTCTTCTCCTTCATCTTCTTGCTCTTCTTCTACTTTTTCTTCTTCTTCTTCTTCTTCTTCTTCTTCTTCTTCTCCTCCTTCTGGTACTATTAATACTACAACTTCTTCATCTCCTTCCTCTTCTACCTCTTCTTCTTCTTCAACTTTTCTAATTCCTCTTCTTCCTCTTCTTCTTCTTCTTTTTCTTCCTCTTCTTCCTCTTCTTCTTCTTCTTTTCCTTTATCTTCTTCCTCTTCTTCCTCTTCTTCATCTTCTTCTACTTCTTCTTCCACTTCTTCTTCATCGTCTTCTTATTCTTCTTCTACTACTTCTTCATCTTTCCCTTCTTCAGTTTCTTCTCTTTCTACTTCTTCATCTTCTTCTTCCTGATCTTCCCCTTCTTAATCTTCTTCTTCTTCTTCTTCTTCTTCTTCTTCTTCTTCTTCTTACTCCTCTTCTTCTCGTCCTTCTTCGTCGTCTTCTTCTTCTTCTTCTTCTTCCCCTTCTTCTTCTACTTCTACTACTACTACTTCTTCTTCATCTTCTTCTTCCTCTTCTTCTCCTTCTTCTTCTTCTTCTACTTTTACTACTACTACTACTACTTCTTCTTCTACTTATTCTTCTTCTTCTCCTTCCCCTTCTTCTTCTTCTTCTTGTATTTCTTCTGCTCCTTCGCCTTCTTCTTCTTCTTCCTCTGCGTTTTCGTCTTCTTATTCTTCTT
>JAIUJO010001096.1:27500-30000 GCA_023846275.1 Vanilla planifolia | reverse complement strand
CTTCTTCTCCTTCTTTTTCTTCTTCCTCTACTTCTAATTCTTCTTCTACTTCTTCTTCTTCTTCTTCTACTACTATTACTACTACTACTACTTCATCTTCTTCTTCTACTTCTTCATCTACTTCTACATCTATTTCTTCTTCTTCTTCTACTACTTCTTTTACTTCTTCTTCTTCTTCTTCTTCTCCTTCTTCTTCTTCGACATCTTCTTCTTCTTCTTCTTCACCATCATCAACATGCTCTTTTTCTTCTTCTTCCTCTTCTTCTTCTTCTTCTTCTATCTCTTCTTCTCCTTCCCCTCCTCCACGTCTTACTTCTCCTTCTTCTTCTTTTTCTTATTCTTTTTCTCCTTCATGTTCTTCTTCTCCATCTTCTTCTTCTCCTTCTTCAACTCCTCCTCCTCCTCCTTCTTCTCCTACTTCTTCTACTTCATCTTCTTCTTCTTCTTCTTCTTCTTCTTCCTTTGCTTCTTCTTCTTCTTGTTCTTCTTCTTCATTTTCTACTTCTTCTTCTTCTTCTTCCACCTCTACTTCTACTTGCACTTCTTCTTCTTCTTCTACTTCTTCTTCTACTTCTTCTTTTTATTCTTTTTCTTCTTCTTCTTCCTCTTAATCTTCTTCTTTTTCTTCCACTTCTACCTCTTCTTCTTCTTCTTCTTTTTCTTCATCATCTTCTTCGTCTTCTTCTTCTTATCTTTCTTCTATAACTCCTTCCTCTTCTTCTCCTTCTTCTTCTCGTCCTACTCCTCCTCCTCCTCCTCCTACTTCTACTTCTTCTTCTTCTTCTTTTTCTTCTTATTCTTCTACTACTACTTCTTCTTCTTCTACTTCTTCTTGTTCTTCTTCTTCTACTTCTTCTGCTTCTCCTTCTTCTTCTTCTACTTCTTCTTCTTCATCATCTTCTTGTTCTTCTTCTTCGTCTCCTTCTTCTTCTTCTTCTTCTTCTTCTTCGTCTTGTTCTTCAACTACTACTACTATTTCTTTTTCTTCTTCTTCTTCTTTTTTTTCTTCTTCTGCTTTTTCTTCTTCTTCTTCTTCTTCTACTTCTTTTTCTTTTACTTCTTCTTCTTCTTCTTAATCATCATCATCTTACTTCTTCTTCTTCTTCTTCTTCCACTTCATCTTCTTCTTCTTCTTTTTCTCCATCCACTTCCTCTTCTTCTTCTTCTTGTGCTGCTTCATCATCATCATCATCTTCTTCGTCATCTTCTCCTTCATCATCTTCTTCTTCATCTTGTTATTTTACAACTTCTTCTCTTTCCCCTTCTTCTTCTTCATCTTTTTCATCGTCATCTTCTTCTTCTTCTTATTCTTCTTCTTCTTCTTCTCCTTCTTCAACTACTCCTTCTTCTACTACTTCTTCTTCTCCTCCTTATTCGTCTTTGCCTTCTTCTACTTCTCCTTCTTCTTCTTCCCCTTTTTCTTCTTTCCCTCCTCCTTCTTCTTCTTTTCCTTATTTTTCTTCTTCTTCTTCGCTGTCGTCTTCTTTTCGTCTTTTTTTTCTTCTTCTTCTTCTTCCTCCTCCTCTTCTTATTCTTCTTCTTCTTCTTTATCTTCTTTTGTTCTTTTTCTTCTTCTTTATCATCTTCTTCTTTTAATTTGACTTCTTCTTCTTCTTCGTTTTCCTCATTAACATCTTCTTCTTCTTCTTCTTCTTCTTCTTCGTCTTCTTGTTCTTCTTCTTCTTCTTCTTCTTCTTTACCATCATCATCATTACCTTCTTCTTCTTCTTCTTCTTCTCGTTCTTCTTCTTCTTTTTCTTCTTCTTCTTCTTCATCTCCTTCTTCTTCTACTTCTTCTTCTTCTTCTTCTTCTTCTTCTTCTTCTAATACTTCTTCTTCTTCTTATTCTATTCTTTCTTTTCCTTCTTATTCTTCTTCTTCTTCTTCTTCTTCTTCTTCTTGTTTTCTTCTTCTTTGTCATCTTCTTCTTTTTCTTCTTCTTCTTCTTCTTCTTCCGGATCTTCTTCTTCTTTTCTTCTTCTTCTTCTTCTTTATCTTCTACTTCTTTTATTTCAACTTCTTCTTCTTATTCTTATTCTTCTTCTTCTTCTTCGTCTTCTTCGTCACCATCACCATCATGATCTTCTTCTTCTTCTTCTTATTCATCTTCTTCTCCTTCTTCTTCTTCTCCTCCTTCTTCTCCTCCTCTTTCTTTTACTTATTCTTCTCCTTTTTCTCCTTCTTCCCCTCCTTACCATTCTTCCCATTCTTCCCCTTCTTCTTCTTCTTCTTCTTCTTCTTCTTCTTCTTTATCTTATTCTTCTTCTTCTTCTTTATCTTCTTCTTCAACTTCTTCAACATCTTCTTCTTCTTCTTCTTCTCCTTCTTCTCCTTCTTCTTCTTCTTCATTTTCTTCATCATCTTTTTCTTCTTCTTCTTCTTTTTCTTCTTCTTATTCTATTCCATCTTTTCCACTTCTACTTCTTCTTCTTCTTTTTTTTCTTCTTCTTCTTCTTCTCCTTTTTCTTATTCTTCTTTTTCTTCTTCTTCTTCTTCTCTA
>JAIUJO010001096.1:15000-17500 GCA_023846275.1 Vanilla planifolia | reverse complement strand
ATCATCATAATCATCTACTTCTTTTTCTTCTTGTCAAACTTCTTCTTCTTCTTCTTCTTAAACTTCTTCTTCTTCTTCTTGTTATTCTTCTTATTATTCTTCTTCTACTACAACTACTACTAGTACTGCTACTACTACTACTACTTCTTCTTCTTCTCTACCATCTTCTTCTTCTTTTTCTTCTTCATCTTCTTCTTCTTCTACTTCTCCTTCTTGTTCTTCTTCTTCTTCTTCTTCTTCTTCTTCTTCTTCTCCTCATCCTTCTTCTTCTTCTTTCTTTTCTTCTTTTTCTTGTTCTTGTTCTTGTTCTTCTTCTTCTTCTTCTTCTACGTCCTCTTCTCCTTCTTTTTCTTCTTCTTCTTCTTCTCCTTCTTATTCTTCTCCTTCTTCTTCTTCCTCTTCTTCCTCTTCTTCTTTTTCCTCTTCTTGTTATTCTTCTACCCTTTCTACTTCTTCATCTTCTTCTTCTTCCCTTTTTTCTTCTTTTTGTTGTTCATCTTCTTCTTCTTCTTCTTCTTCCTCTTTATCTTCTTCTTCTTCTTCTTCTTCTTCTTCTAGTTCTTCTTCTTTTACTTCTTCTTCTTCTCCTTCTTCTTGTTCTCCTTCTTCTTCTTCCACTTCTTCTTCTTCTCATTCTCCTAATTCTAGTTCTTCTTCTTCTTCTCAATCTTCTTCTGGCACCTCTTCTTCATCTTCCTTATCTTCTTCTTCTTCTTCTTCTCCCAATCTTTCTTCTTGTTCTCCTTCTTCTTCTTCTTCTTCTTCTTCATCTTCTCCTTCTTCATCTTCTTGTTGTTCTTCCGCCTCTTCTTCTTTTTTTTCTTCTTCTTCTCCTACTTTTTCTATTTCTTCTTCCTCTTCTTCTTCTTGTTCTTGTTCTTCTTCTTCTTCTTTTACTTCTTCTTCTACTTCTTCATCTTCTTTTTCTTCTTTATCTCCTTCTTCTCCTTCTTCTTCTTCTTCCTCTTGTTGTTGTTGTCCTTCTTCTTCTTCTTCGTCTTCTTCTTCTTCTTCTTGTTCCTCTACTTCTTGTTCAGCATCTTCTTCATCTTCTTATCCTTCTACTTCTCCTCCTCCTCCTTCTAATTCTTCTTCTTCTTCTTCTTCTTCTTCTGTCTCTTCTTCTTCTTCTTCTTCTTTTTCTTGTTCTTCTTCTTCTTGTCCCCCTCCTTCTTTTTGTTCTGCTTCTTCTTGTTGTTGTTCTTCTTTTTCTCCCTCTCTTTTTTCTCCTTCTTCTTCTTCTTCCTCGTCTTTTTCTTCAAATTTTTCTTCTTCTTCTTCTTCTTCTTCTTCTACATGTTGTTCTTCTTCTTTTACTTCTTTTTCTTCTTCTTCTTCTTCTTCTTCTTATTCTTCATCATCATCAACATAATCATCATCATGATCTTCTTCTTCCTAATCATCATCATCATTATCTTCTTCTTCTTCTCCTTCTTCTTCTTCTTCTTCTTCTTCTTCTTCTTCTTCTTCTTCTCCTTCTTTTTCTTCTCTATCTTCTTCATCTAGTTCTTCTACTCCTTCTTGTTCTCCTTTTTTTCTTTTTCTCCTTCTTCTGCTTCTCCATCTTCTCCTCCTCCTCCTTCTTCTTCTTCTTCCCCTTCTTCCTCTTCTTCTTCTTCCTCTTCTTCTTCTTTTTCTTATTATTCTTTTTCTTCTCCAGCTTCCTCTTCGACTTTTACTTCTTTTTCTTTGTCATCTTCTTCTTCTTCTTCTTCTACTACTTTTTCTTCTTCTTCTTCTTCTTCTTCTTCTTGCTTTTCTTTTTCTTCTTCTTTTTCTTCTTCTTCTTCTTCTTCTTCTGCATCTTCTCAGCTTCTTCTTGTTCCTATTCACATTCTTCTTCTTCTCCTTCTTCCGCTTCTTCTACTTCTACTTGTACTCCTTATTTTTCATCATCATCATCATATTTTTGCTCTTGTTCTTCTTCTACTCCCTCCTCTTCATCTTCTCCATCTTCTTCTTCCTCTTCTTCTTCTCTTTTTACTTCTGCTTCTGCTTCTTCTTCCGTTTCTTCTTCTTCTTCTTGCTGTACTTCTTCTTGTCTTTCTTCTTCTTCTCCTTTTCTTATTTCGCCTTCTTCTTCTTGTGCTCCTTCACCTTGTTCTTCTTCACCTTCTTCTTCCTCCTCTTCTTCTTTATCTTCTACTTCTTCTAGTTGTTCTTCTTCATCTTTTATATTTTTTCATCTTCTTCTTATTCTTTTTCTTATTCTTATTCTTATTCCCGTTCTTCTTCTTCTTCTTCATCGCCATGATCTTCTTCATCTTCTTCTTCTTTTTCTTATTCTTGTTCCTATTCTCCTTCTTCTTCTTCTCTTTCTTCTTCATCTACTTCATCTTATCCTTCTTCTTCTTCTTCTCCTTCTTCTTCTTCCCCTTCTTCTGCTTCTCCATCTTCTTCTACTCCTCCTTCTTCTTCTTATTCTCATTCTTCTCCTTCTTCTTCTTCTTCTTCTCCTTCTCCTTCTTCTTCTTCTTCTTCTTCTTCTTCTTCTTCTTTT
>JAIUJO010001096.1:0-2500 GCA_023846275.1 Vanilla planifolia | reverse complement strand
TTCTTCTTCTATTTCTTCTTCCTCTTCCTCTTCTTCTTTTTCTTCTTCTTGTTCTTCTTCTACTTCTTGTTCTACCTCTTCGTCTTCTTTTTCTTCTTCTTTTTGTTCTTCTTCTTCTTCATCTTTTTTTTCATCTCTTTATTATTCTTCTTCTTCTTCCTTTTGTTTTTTCTTCTTTTTCTTCTTCTCTTTGTTCTTCTTCTTCTTCTTCTTGTTCTTCTTCTTTTTCTTCTTCCTCCTCCTCTGCATATTCTTTAGCTTCTTCTTCTTCTTCTTCTTCTCCTTCTTCTTTTCCTCCTTCTTCCTACTCTTCTTCTTCTTCTTCTTCTTCTTCTTCGTCTTCTTGCTCTTCTTCTTCTTCTTCTTCTTCTTCTTGTCCTCCTCCTTCTTTTTCTTCTGCTTCTTCTTCTTGTTCTTCTTCTTCTTCAACTTCTTCTTCCCCCTCTCTTTTAGTCCTTCTTCTTCTTCTTCCTCTTTTTTTTCTTGTTCTTCATATTCTTCTTCTTCTACTTGTTCTTCTTCTTCTTTTACTTCTTTTTATTCTTCTTCTTCTTCTTCTTCTTTTTATTCTTCATCATCATCATCATCATCACGATCTTCTTCTTCCTCTTCTTCTTCTTCTTTTTC
The DNA here is from genome assembly GCA_023846275.1 of Vanilla planifolia. NCBI lineage: Eukaryota > Viridiplantae > Streptophyta > Magnoliopsida > Asparagales > Orchidaceae > Vanilla > Vanilla planifolia. Next base: position 1,873 of record JAIUJO010001096.1, on the reverse strand, counting down.
TTCACATTCTTCTTTTTCTTCTTCTTCTCCTTGTTCTTCATCTAGTTCCTCTTCTTCTTCTTCTTCTTCTTCTTCTTCTTCTCTTCTTCCTCTTCTTCTTCCTCTTCTTCTTCTTCTTCTTCTTCTTCATCTTCTTCTTCTTTTCTTGTTCTTCTTTTCCTTCTTCTTCCTTCTTTTCCTTCTTCTTCCTCTTCATCTTCTTCGTCTTTTTCTTCATCATCATCTTCTTCTTCTTCTACATCTTCTTCTTCTTCTTCATTTTTCATCTTCTACTTCTTCTTCTTCTTCATCTTGTTTTTCTTTTTCTTCATCTTTTTCTTCTTGTTCTTCTTCTTCTTCTCGTTCTGCTTCTTCTTCTTCCTCTTCTTTTACATCTACTTCTACTCTTCATCATCATAATCAAAATCTTTTTGCTCTTGTTCTTCTTCTACTTCCTCCTCTTCGTCTTCTGCATCTTCTTCTTCCTCTTCTTCTTCTCTTTTTGCTTTTGCTTCTGCTTCTTCTCTCTCTTCTACTTCCCCCTGTCCTATTTCGCCTTCTTCTTCTTATTCTCCTTCACCTTCTTCTTCTTCACCTTCTTCTTCTTCCTCTTTATCTTCTTCATCCTCTACTTGTTTTTCTTCATCTTTTATATCTTTTTCTTCTTCTTCTTATCCTCATTCTTATTCTTCTTATTCTTTTTCTTCATCATCATGATCTTCTTCTTCATTTTCTTCTTCTTCTTCTTATTCTTATTCTTCTTCTCCCTCTTCTTCTTCTCCTACTTCTTCATCTACTTGTTCTTCTCCTTCTTATTCTTTTTCTCGTACTTCTTCACCTTCTACTTCTCCTTCTTCTTCTTCTTCATCGTCATCATCATCACCATCTTCTTCTTCCTCTTCTTCTTTTTCCCCTTCTTCTTCTCTACTTCTACTTCTTCTTCTTCTTCTTCTCCCACTTCTTTGTTTTCTTCTTCTTCTTCCTTTTCTTCTTCTTCTTTTTCTTGTTCGCCTTCTTCTTCTTCTTGATCTTCTTCTTCTTCTTCTTCTACTTGTGATTCTTCTCTCTCTTCTTCTTGTTCATCATCTTCTTCTTCTTTTTCTTTTCCTTCTTCCTCTTCTTTCTCTTCTTCTTCTTCTTCTTTACTGCTTCTCCTTCCTCTTCTACTTATTCTTCTACTTTTTAATACTTCTCTTTTTTCTTCATAATCTTCTTCTTCTCTATCTTCATCTTCTCCTTCTTCTTTTTCTTCATCTCCTTGTTCTTCTTGTTCTTCTTTTTCTCCTTTTTATTCTTCCTCTTCTTCTTTTTCTTATCTTATTTTTCTTCTTCTTCGCTTCTTGTTCTTCTTCTTCTTCTTCTTCTTCTTCTCCTTCTTCTTCTTCTTCTTCATATTCTTCTTCTTCTACTACTTTTTGTTCCCTTTTTTGTTCTTCTTTTTTTTATTCTTATTCTTGTTCTTCTCCTTCTTCCTTTTTGTCTTCTTCTATTTCTTCTTATTCTTCTTCTTCTTCTTCTATTTCTTTATTTCCTTCTTCTTCTTATTCTACTTTTTCTTCTTCTCTTTCTTCCGCTTCTTCTTCTGCTACTTCTTCTCCTTCTTTTTTCTCATCATCATCATCTTCTTCCTCTTCTTCTTTTTCTTCTTCTTCTTCTTCTTCTTCTTCTTCTACTTCTTCTTCTTCTTCATCATCTTTTTCTTTTTTTCTTTTTTCTTCTTCTTTCTCTTCTTCTTCTACTACTACTACTTGTTCTTCTTTGTCTTCTCTTTCTTCTTCTGTTTATTCCTCTACTTTTTCTTCTTGTTCTTCTCCTTTTTCTTCTTCTACTTCGTCATCTTCTTCTTCTTCTTGCCCTTGTTCTTCATCATCTTCTTCTTCTTCAGCTCATTCTT
>JAIUJO010000980.1:25000-30000 GCA_023846275.1 Vanilla planifolia | reverse complement strand
AATAATAATAATAAGAAGAAGAAAAATAAGAAGAAGAAGAAGTAGTAGTAGTAGTAGAAGAAGAAGAAGAAGCAGAAGAAGATGAAAAAGAAAAGATGAACAAGTGGAAGAATAATAACTACAATAGTAAGAAAAAAAAGAATAATAAGAAGAAGAATAAGAAGAAGAAGAATAAGATGATGATGATGATGATGAAGAAGAAGAAAAAGAAGATGAAAATGAAGAAGAAGAAGAGGAGAAAGAAATAGAAGGAGAAGAAGAAGAAGAAGAAGAAAACAAGATTTAATAGAAGAAGGAGAAGAAAAAGCAAAACAACAACAAGATGCAAAAGTAGTAGAAGAAGAAGAAGTACTTGTAGTAGAAGAAGAAGAAGAAGAAGTTGTAGAAGAAGTAGTAGGAGAAGAAGAAGAAGAAGAAGAAGTAGTAGACGAAGAAGAAGAAAAAGAAGAAGAGTTAGATGATGATCATGAAGAAGAAGAAGAAGAAGAAGTAAAACAACCACAAAAGAAGCAAAAGAAGAAGAAGAAGAAGAAGAAAAAGAAGAAGAATAAAAGAAGCAGAAGAAGAAGAAGAAGAAGAAGAGGAAGATGAAGTAGTAGAATAAGAAGTGTAAGAAAAAGGAGGAGGAGAAGAAGAAGAAGAAAAAGAAGAAGAAGAAGAAGAAAAAGAAGAAAAAGAAAAAGAAGAAGAGGAAGAAGAAAAGAAGATTTATTAGAAGAAGATGATGAAGAAGAAGTAGTAGTTGAAGTAGAGGAAGAAGTAGAAGAAGAAGAATAAGAAGAAGAGGAAGGAGAAGAAGTAGAAGAAGAAGAAGAATAATAAGAAGAAGAAGAACAAGAAGGAGAGGATGAAAAAGTTGAAAAAGAGGAAGAAGAAGAAGAAAAAGAAGAATATTAATAGGTAGAAGATCAAGAAGAAGAAGAAGTAGAGGAAGATTAAGAAGAAGAAGAATAAACGAAGAAGAACAAGACGAAGAAAATAAGATTTCGTAGAAGAAGATGATGAATAAGAAAAAGAAGTAGAAGGAGAAGATGTAGAAGATGAAGAGAAGAAGAAGTAAAAGAAGAGGAAGAAGAAGAAGTAGATAATGATGATGATGATGAAGAAAAATAGCGAGAAGAAGGAGATGAGGAAGAAGAAGAAGTAGTAGAAGAAGAAGAAGTAGTAGAAGAGGAAGATTAAGAGGAAGAAAGAGAACAGAAATAAGAGAAAGAAGAAATAGAAGAAGAAGAAGAAGAAGAAGATGAAGTAGAAGAAGAGGAAAAGGAAGAAGAAGAAGAGAAAGATAAGGAAGAAAAGGTAGTAGAAGAAGAGGAAAAAGAAGAAGAAGAAGAAGAAGCAAAAGAAGAAGAAGAAGAAGAAGAAGAAGAAGAAGAAGAAGAAAAAGGAGAAGAAGAAGAAGAAATGAACAAAGAAGCAGTAGGAGAAGAAGAAGAAGAAGAAGAAGATGAAGAAGATGAAGAAATAGATGAAGAAGAAGACAAAAAGAAAGAAGAAGGGGGAAGAAGTAGAAGGTGATGAAAGAAGAAGAAGAAGATCAAGAAGAAGAGCTAGAAAAAGAAAAGAAGAAGAAGAAGAAAAAGAAGAAGAAGAAGAGGAAGAAGTAGTAGAAGAAGAAGAAGAAAAAGAAGAAGAAGAAGAAGAAGATGAAGAAGAAGAAGAAAAAGAAAATAAAGATTAAGAAGAAGGTGAAGGAGAAGAAGATGAAGAAGAAGAAAAGGAAGAAGAAGAAGAACAAGAAGAAGGAGAAGAGGAAGAAGAAGAAGAAGGTGAAGAAGAAGAGGGAGGAAGAAGAAGAAGAAGAAGAAGAAGTGCAAGGAGTAGAAGTAGAGGAAGAAGAAGAACTAGAGGACGAAGAAGCTGAGGAAGTAGTAGAAGATGAACTAAAAGAATAAGAAAAAGAAGTAGAAGAAGAAGAAGAAGGAGAAGAGGAGGAGGAAGAAGAGGAAGTGGATGAAGATAATAAAGTAGAAGAAGTAGAAAAAGTAGAAGAAAGGGAAGAAGAAGAAGAAGATGGAGAATAAAAAGAAGAAGAAGAGGAAGAAGAGGAAGAAGAAGAATTGGAGAAAGATGAAGAAAAAGGAGAAGAATAAGATGGATAAGAAGAAGAAGAAGAAGAAGAATAAGAAGTAAGAATAAGAAGAAGAAAAATGAGAAGAAGAAGAAGAAGAATGAAGAAGAAGAAGAATGAAGAAGAAGAAGAATGAAGAAGAAGAAAAACAATAAGAAGAAGAAGTAAAAGAAGAAGAATAAGAAGAAGAAGAAGAAGAAGAAGGGGAAAAGGAAGAAGAAGATGAAGAAGAAAAAGATGATGAAGGAGAAGGAAGAAGAAGAAGAATACGATGAAGAGGAATAAGAAGAAGATGAAGAACATAAAGAAAATGAAGAAGATGAAGATGAGGAGGAGGAAGAAGAAAAAGTAGAAGAAGAAGAAGAAGAAGAAGAAAAAGAAGAACAAGAAGAAGAAAGAAGAAGAAGAGGAAAAAGAAAAAAAGGAAGAAGAAGAAGAAGAAGAAGAGGAAGAAGAAGAAAAAGAAGAAGAAGAAGAAGAAGAAGCAGAACAATTAAAAGAAGAAGGAGAAGAAGCAGAAGAAGATGGAGAAGATGGAGAAGTGGAATAAGGAGAAAGAGTAGAAGGAGAAGGGGGGAGGAGGAGAAGAATGAGAAGAAGGAGAAGAAGTAGATGAAGATGAAGAAAAAGATGAAGAAGAGAAAGAATTAGAAAAAAGAAGTAGAAGATAAAGAAGAAGATGAAAGAAGTAGAAGAACAAGAAGAAGTAGAAGAAGAAGCAGAAGAAGAAAACAAAGAAGAAGAAGAAGAAGAAGAAGAAGAAGTTGATGATGATGAAGAAGAGGAAAAAGAAGTAGAAGAAGAAGAAAAAGATGGAGTAGAAGAGGAAGAAGAACAAGAAGAGATGAAGAAGAAGAAGAAGGAGAAGAAGTGGAAGAAGAAGAAGAAGAATAAGAAGAAGAAGATGAAGGGGAAAAAACAAGCAAAAGAAGATGAAGAGAAAGAGAAGAAGAAGAAGAAAAAGAAGAAGAGGAGGAAGAAGTTGAAGAATGAAGAATGAGGAAGGTGAAGAGGAAGTAGAAGAAGAAGAAGAAGAAGAAGAAGAAGAGGAGATGAAGAAGAAGCTAAAGAAGAAGAAGAAGTTGATGATGAAGAAGAGGAAGAAGAGTAGAAGCAGTAGAAGAAGAAGTTGAAGGAGAAGAATAAGAAGAAGAAGAAAAAGAAGTCGAAGAGAAAAAAGAGGAAGAAGTAGAAGAAGAAGAAGAAGAAGTGGAAGAAGAACAAATAGAAGATGAAGAAGATGAAGTTGAAGAGGAAGAAGAAGAAGTCGAAGAAGGAGAAGAAGAAGAAGAAGTAGAAGAATGAAGAAGGAGAAGAAGAAGAAGAAGAAGTAGAAGGAAGAAGAAGAAGTAATAGAAAATGGAGAAGAAGATGGAGAAGAAGAAGAAGAAAATGAAGAAGAAAAAAGAAAAGAGGAATAAGAAGAAGAGAAGAAGAAGAAGGGGAAGAAGGAGAAGAAGGAAGAGGAGGACAAGAAGGAGAAGGAGAAAAAGAAGTAGAAGGAGAAGAAAGAGAAGGAGGAAGATGGAGAAGAAGGAGAAAGAGAAGAAAGAGAAGAAGAGAAGAAAAAGGAGTAGGAAGAAAAGAAATAAGGAGATGAAGGAGAAGAATGAGAAGGAGGAACAGAAGAAAGAGAACAAGGAGAAGAGGAAGAAGAAGGAGAAGATGAAGAAGATGAAGATGAAGAAGAAGAAGAAGATGAAGAAGACGAAGAAGATGAAGAAGACGAATAAGAAAAAGAAGAAGATGATGATGATGATGATGATGATGACAACGGTGATGTTGAAGAAGAAAAAGAAGAAGAAGAAGTTGAAGAAGAAGGAGAAGAAGGCGAAGAAGCAGAAGTAGAAGACTGAGATGAAGAAGAATGAGAAAGAGACGGAGGAGGAAAAGTATGAGAAGAAGGAGAAAGTGAAGGAGAAGAGAAGTGGAAGAAGGAGTAGTGGAAGAAGATGAGAAGAAGAAGAATAAAAAGAAGAAGAAGAAGAAGTGGAAAAGGAAGAAGAAGAAGATGAATAAGAGGGAGAAGAAGAAGAAGAAGAAGTGCAAGATGAAGAAAGTAGAATAAGAAGAAGAAGAAGAAGATGAAGATTGAGTAGAAGAAGAAGGAGAAGAAGAAGAAGAGGAGAAAGATAAAGAAGAAGAACAAGTGGAAGAAGAAGAAGATGAAGAACAGGAAGAAGAAGAAGAATAGAAAGAAGTCGAAGAAGAAGAAGAAGAATAATAAGAAAAATAAGAAGTAGAAGAAGAAGTGGTAGAAGACGAAGAAGAAGAAGAAGAAGAAGAAGAAGAGGAAGAAAAAGAAGAAGAAGATAAAGAAGCAAAAGAAAAAGAAGAAGAACAAGATGAAGAAGAAGAAGAAGAAGTTGAAGAAGATGGAGAGAAGAAGTAGAAGAAGAAGAAGTTGAAGAAGAAGAAGGAGAAGAAGGAGAAGAAAGAGAAGAAAAAGAAAGAGAAGAAGGAGAAGAAGAAAAAGAGGAAAAGGAATAGAATGAGAAGAAGGAGAAGAAGGAGAAGGAGAAGAAAGAGAAGAAGGAGATGAAGAAGAAGGAGGAGTAGAAGAATGGGGAGAAGAAGAAGAAGAAGAAGAAGAAAACAAGAAGAAGATCAAGAAGAAGATGAAGAGTAGAAGGTATGGTATTAGTAGAAGAAGAAGAAGAAGAAGAAGAAGAGGTTGTGGAAGACGAAGTAGTAGTAGAAGAAGAAGAAGAAGTTGAAGAAGATGGAGAAGAAAGTAAAAGAAGAAGAAGAAGAAGAAGAAGGAGAAGAACGAGAAGAAGGAGAAGAAAGAGAATAAAAAAGAAAGAGAAGGAGAAGAAGAAAAGGAGGAAAAGGAGAAGAATGAGAAGAAGGAGAAAGTGAAGATGGAGGAGAAGGAGATGAAGAAGAAGCAGGAGTAGCAGAATGGGGAGAAGAAGAAGAAGAAGAA
>JAIUJO010000980.1:15000-20000 GCA_023846275.1 Vanilla planifolia | reverse complement strand
GAAGAAGAAGAAGAAAAAGAAGAATGAAGAATTAAGGAGTAGAAGAAGAAGAAGAAGTAGAAGAAGAAGAAGTAGTAGGAATAGATAAAGGAGAAGAAGATGGGGAAGAAGAAGAAGAAAATGAAGAAGAAGAATGAAAAGAGGATGAAGAAGAAGAAGAAGGGGTAGAAGGAGAAGGAGTAGAAGGAGAAGAAGGAGAAGGAGAAAAAGAAGTAGAAGGAGAAGAATAAGAAGAAGAAGACAGAGAAGAAGGTAGATGAAGGAGAAAGAGAAGGAGAAGAAGAGAAGAAAAGGAGTAGATATAGATGAAGAAGGATAAGAAGGTGAAGAATGAGAAGAAGGAGAAACAAAAGAAAGAGAACAAGGAGAAGAGGAAGAAGAAAGAGAAAAGAAGAAGAAGAAGAACAAGAAGAAGATGAAGATGAAGAAGAAGAAAAAGATGAAGAAGACGAAGAAGATGAAGTAAAAGAAGAAGAAGAAGAAGAAGAAGAATTAGAAGAAAAGAAATTAAAGAAGGCAAAAAAGTAGATGGAGAAGAATGAGATGAAGAAGAAGGAAAAAGAGGAGGAGAAGGAGGAGAAGAATGTGAAGAAGGAGAAAGAGAACGAGAAGAAGGAGAAGAAGAAGAAGGAGGAGTGGAAGAAGATGGAGAAGAAAAAGAAGAAGAAGAAGAAGAAGAAGAAGTGGAAAAGGAAGAAGAGGAAGATTTTTAAGTGGAACAAGAAGAAGAGGAAGAAGAGCAAGATAAAAAAAATAGAATAAGAAGAAGAGGAAAAATATAAGAAGAAGGAAAAGAGGAAGAAGAAGAAGAATAGATAGAAGTGTTAGAAGAAGAAGCAGAAGAATAAGAAGATTAAGAAGAAGAAGAAGAAGTAGAAGAGGGAGAAAAAGAAGAAGAAGAAGAAGAAAAAGAATAAGAGGAAGAAGATAAAGAAGCAAAAGAAAAAGAACAAGAAGAAGAAGAAGAAGTATAAGAAGATGGAGTAGAAGTAGAAGCAAAAGAAGAAGAAGAGGAGGAGGAGGAGAAGGAGAAGAAGGAGAAGAAAGAAGATGAAGAAGAAGAAGATGAAGATGAAGAAGAAGACTTAAAAGAAGAAGAATTAGAAAAGAAGAAGAAGACGAAGAAGAAGATGAAGAAGTAGAAGAAAAAGAAGAAGTAAAAAAAAGAAGCTGAAGAAGAAAAACAAAGAAGAAGAAGATGTAGAAGATTATGCTGATGATGAAGAGGAGGAAAAAGAAGTAGAGGAAGAAGAAGAAGAAGAAGAAGAAGAGGAATAGGAACAAGAAGAGGAAGAAGAAAAAGAAGAAGTGGAAGAAGAATAAGAAGAATAAGAAGAAGAAGAAGATGAAGAGAAGAAGAAGAAGATGATGATGAAGAAGAAGAGGAAGAAGAAGAAGAAGAAAATATGAAGCAGAGGAAGATGTAGAAGAATGAGGAATGAAGAAGGTGAAGAAGAAGTAGAAGAAGAAGAAGAAGAAGAAGAGGAAGGAGATAGAGAGAAAGAGGAAGAAGAAGAATAAGAAGAAGGAAAAGAAGAGGAAGAAGAAGAAGAAGAAGAAGAAGATGAAGATGATGAAGAAGAGGAGAAGATTATGACGAGGAAGAGGAAGAAGAAGTAGAAGAAGAAGTAGAAGAATAAGAATAAGAAGAAGAAGAAGAAGAAGACGGAGAGGTAGAAGAGGAAGAAGAAGAAGAAGAAGTGCAAGAAGAAGAAATAGAAGAAGAAGAAGAATATGAAGAGGAAGAAGAAGAAGAAGAAGAAGAAGAAGTAGAAGAATAAAGAATGAAGAAGGAGAAGAAGAAGTAGAAGTAGAAGAATAAGAAGAAGAAGAAGAAGGAATAGAAAAAGGAGAAGAAGATGTAGAAGAAGAAGAAGAAGAAAATGAAGAAGAAGAAGGAAAAGATGTAGAAGAAGAAGAAGAAGAAGACGAAGGGGAAGAATGAGAAGAAGAAGGAGAAGGAGAAGAAGAAGAAGGAGATAAAGATGTAAAAGGTGAAGAAAGAGAAGAAGAAGATGGAGAAGAAGGAGAAGGAGAAGAAGAGAAAGAAAAAGAAGAATGATAATAAGAAAAAAAAGATGAAGAAGAAGGACATTAAGAAGAAGAAAAAGAATTATAGGAGGAGGAAGAAGAAGAAGAAGAAGAAGAGTGAGAAGTAGTAGAAGAAGAAGTTGAAGAAGAAGAAGAGGAAGAAGAAGAACAAGAAAAAGAAGCAAAAGAAGAAGGAGAAGAAGGAGAAAAAGTAGAAGGAGAGGAAGCAAAAAAAAGTAGTAAAAGAAGAAGGGGAAAAAGGAGGAGTAGAAAAATATGAAGGAGAAAGAGAACAACAAGAAGAGGAAAGAGAAGAAAAAGGAGGAAAAGAAGAAGAAAGAGTAGAAGAAGAAGAAAAAAAAACAAGTACTAGTAGTAGTAGTAGTAATAGAAGAAGAAGAAGAAGAAGTAATAGTAGTAGTATAAGAAGAAGAGGTAGAAGATGAAGAAGACGAAGAAGAAGAAGAAGAAGAAGAAGAAGTTGAAGAAGATGGAAAAGAAGAAGAAGAAGAAGAAGTAGAAGAAGAATAAGTTGAAGAAGAAAAAGACGAAGAAGAAGATGACGAAGAAGTAGAAGAAAAAGAAGTATGGAAGAAGAAGTAGAAGATAAAGAAGAAGATGAAGAAGAAGAAGAAGAAGAAGAAGAAGAAGAGGAAGGAGGAGGAGCAGGAGGAGGAGGAGGACATGAAGGAGGAGGAGAAGAAGAAGAAGGAGATGATAATGAAGAAGATGAAGTAGACGAAGAAGAAGAAGAAGAAGAAGAAGAGGAAAGAAAAGGGAAGAAGAAGAAGAAGAAGATGAATAATAAAAAGAAGAAGAATTAAAAGAAGAAGGAGAAGAACTAGGAGGAGAAGAAGGAGAAGAAGAAGAAGGAGAAGAAGGAGAAGAAGAATAAGGAGAAAGAGAAGAAGGAGAAGGGGAGGAGGAGAAGAATTAGAAGAAGGTGAAAGACGAGAAGAAGGTGAGGAAGAAGAAATATGAGAGGAAGATCTAGAGGAAGAAGAAGAAGATGAAGAAGTAAAGATGAAGAAGAAGATGAAGAAAAAGAAGAAATAGAAAAAGAAGAAGAAGATGAAGAAGAAAATGAAGAAGTAGAGGAAATAGAAAAAGTAGAAGAAGTAGAATGAGAAAACAAAGAAAAAGGAGAAGAAGAAGACGATGATGATGATGATGAGGAAAAAGAAGTAAAAGAAGAAGAATAATAATAATAAGAGGAAGAAGAACAAGAGAGAAATAAGAAGAAGAAGAAAAAGTGGAAGAAGAAGAAGAACAAGAAGAATAAGAAGAATAAGAAGATGATGAAGAGGAAGAAGAAGAGGAAGAAGATGAAGAAGAAGAGGAAGAAGAATAAGAAAAAGAAGAAGAAGAGGAAGAAGTAGAAGAATGAGGATTGAAGAATGTGAAGAGGAAGTAGAAGAAGAAGAAGAAGAAGAAGAAGAGGAAGAAGATAGAGAAAAAAAGGAAGAAGAAGAAGAAGAAGAAGAAGAGGTAGTAGAAGAAGGAGATGGAGAAGAAGAATAAGAAGAAGAAGATGATGATGAAGAAGAGGAAGAAGAAGTAGAAGAAGTACAAGAAGAAGTAAGAAGGAGAAGAAGAAGAAGAAGAAGAAGAAGATGGAGAGGAAGAAGAGGAAGAAGAAGAAGAAGAAGAAGTGGAGAAGAAGAAGTACAAGAAGAAGAAGAAGAAGATGAAGAGGAAGAAAAGAAGAAGAAGAAGAAGAAGAAGAAGAAGTAGAAGAATGAAGAATTAAGGAGTAGAAGTAGAAGAAGAAGAAGAAGAAGAAGAAGAAGAAGGAATAGGAAAACGAGAAGAAGATGGAGAAGAAGAAGAAGAAAATGAAGTAGAAGAAGGTAAAGAGGAAGAAGAGGAAGAAGGAGTAGAAGGAGAAGAAGGAGAAAGTGAATAAGACGAATAGAAGAAAAAGGAGTAGAAAGAGAAGAGGAAGGAGAAGAAGGAGAAGAATGAGAAGAAGGAGAAACAAAAGAAAGAGAACAAGGAGAAGAGGAAGAAGAAAAAGAAAACAAGAAGAAGAAGAAGAAGAAGAAAAAATGAAAATGTAGAAGGAGAGGAAGATGAAGAAGATGAAGAAGATCACGAAGAAGAAGAAGAACGAGAAGAAGAAGAAGGAGATGATGATGATGACGATGATGGTGAAGAAGACGAAGAAGAGGAAGAAGAAGAAGAAGAAGAAGAAGAAGAAGAAGTTAAAGAAGAAGGAGAAGAAGGAAAAGAAGTAGAAGGAGAAGAATGAGACGAAAAAGAAGGAGAAAGAGAAGGAGGAGGAGGAGGAGGAGAAGAATATTATGAAGGAGAGAGAGAAGGAGAAGAAGGAGAAGAGGAAGAAAGAGGAGTGGAAGAAGATGGAGAAGAAGCAGAAGAAGAAGAAGAAGAAGAAGAAGAAGAAGAAGAATGAGAAGAAGAAGAAGAAGATGAAGAAGAAGTTGAAAAAGAATAGAAGAATAAAAAGGGGAAGAAGAAGAAGTTGAAGAACAAGAATAAGAAGAAGAGCAGATAGAAGTGGTAGAAGAAGAAGAAGAAGAATAAGAAGATTAAGAATTAGAAGAGGTAGAAGAGGGAGAAGAAGAAGAAGAAGAAGAAGAAGAAGAAAAAGAAGCAAAATATAAAAAACAAGAAGAAGAAGAAGAAGTTGAAGAAGAAGGAGAAGAAGTAAAAGCAGAAGAAGAAGAAGAAGAAGAAGAAGAAGAAGAAGAAGAATAAGAAGGAGAAGAAGGATGAGAAGGAGAAAAAAGAGAAGAAAAAGAAAAAGATGAAGCAGAAGAAGAAGAAAGAGGAAAAGGAGAAGAATGAGAAGAAGGAGAAGAAGGAGAAAGAGAAGATGGAGAAGAAGGAGATGAAGAAGGAGTAGGATTTGGGAGAAGAAGAAGAAGAAGAAGAAAAAGAAGAAGAAGTGATGAAGAAGAAGAAGATGTAGAAGATAAGGTAGTAACGGAACAAGAAGAAGAAGAAGA
>JAIUJO010000818.1:30000-32500 GCA_023846275.1 Vanilla planifolia | reverse complement strand
TCTTCTTTCTCTTCCTCATCATCTTCTACTATTTCTTCTTCTTCTTCTTAATCTTCTTCTCTTTCTTCTTCTCCATCTTCTTCTTTTTCTTCGTCCTCTTCTTCTTCTTCTTCTTCTTCTTCTTTTACTTCTTCTTCCCTTCCTTCTTCTTCTTCTTCATCTTTTCCTTCTTTTTCTTGTTCTTCTTCTTCTACTTCTTCTTCTTCTTTTTCTTCTTCTTCTTCTCCTACTCCTCCTTTTTCTTCTTCTTTTCTTCTTTTTCTACATCTACTATTTCTTCTTCTTCTTCTTCTTCTTCTTGTTCCTCTTCATATTCTTCTTTTTCTTCTACTACTACTACTACTTCTACTTTTTCTTCTTCTTCTTCTTCCTCTTCTTCTTCTTCGTCTTCTACTTCTTCTGCTTCTTCTTCTTCTTCGTCTTCTACTTCTTCTGCTTCTTCTTCTTCTACTTCTCTTTCTTCTTTCTTCTTCTTCTATTTCTTCTCTATGTTATTCTTCTTCCTGTTCTTTCTTCTTCTTCTTCTTCTTCTATTCTTTTTCCTCTTCTAATTTTGAACCATCTTCTTCCTTTTCGTCTTCTTTTAATTCTTCTGCTATTTCTTCTTGTTGTTCTTTTTTGTTGTCGTCTTATTCTTCCTCTTCTTCTCGTCATCTTCTTCTTCTTCTTCTTCTTCTTCTACTACTACTACTACTACTTCCTCTTATTCTTGTTCTTCTTCTTTTTCTTCCACTTCTTCTCTTTCTTCTTCTTCTTGTTCTTCTTCGTTTTCTTCTTCTTTGTGTTTTTCTTCTTCTTCTTCTTCTTCTTCTTCCTTTTTCCTCTACATCTTCTTCTTCCTCTCCTTTTTCCTTTTAATCATCATCATCTTCCTCTTCTTCATTTTCTTCATCATCACTTAATTCTTCTTCTTCTCCTCCTTCTTCTTCGTTTTCTTCTTCTTCTTCTTCTTCTCGTTCTTCTACTTCTTCTTCTTCTTCTCGTTCTTCCGCTTCTTCTTGTTCTTCTTCTTCTTCATCTTCTTCTTCCTCTTATTCTCCTTCTTCTTCAATGTCTTCTTCATCTTCCTCTTCTTCTCCTTCTTCTTCTTCCTCTTCTTCTTCTTCTTTTTCTTCTTCTTCTTCTTCTTCTTCTTCTTCTTCTTTTTCTTCTTTGTTCTGCTTCTTCTTCTTCTTCCAATTCTTCTTCTGCTCCTTTTTCTTCTTATAATTCTTCTTCTTTTTCTCATCTTTTTTTCTTTTCCTTTTTCTTCTTCTTCTTCTTCTTCTTTTCCTCTTCTTCTTGTTCTTCCTGTTCTTCCTGTTCTTCTTCCTCTTCTTCATCATCATCATCTTCTTCTTCTTCTTCGTCTTCTTCTTCTTCTCCTTCTTCTTAGTCTTCTGCTTCTTCTTCCTCATCTTCTTCTACTACTTATGTTATTTCATCTTCTTCTTCATTTTCTTCTTATTTTTTCTCCATCTTTATCTTCTACAACTACTTCTTCTTCTTCTTCTTCTTCTCTTTCTCCTTTTTTATCTTCTTTTTCTTATTATTCTTCTTGTTCTCCTTCTTCTTCTTCATGTTCTTCTTCTACTACTTCTTGTTCTTCGACTACTTCTTCTTCTTTTAATTCTTCTTCTTCTTCTATCTTTTTCTTCTATTTCTTCCTCTTCTACTTCTTCTTCTTCTTCTTCTTTTTCTTCTTCTTCTTCTTCTTCTTGTTCTTTTTTCTTCTTTTTTCTTCTTCTTCTTCTTCTTCTTCTTCTTCTTCTTTTTCTTCTTCTACTTCTTCTCCTTCTTCCTCTTCTTCTTCTTCTTCTTCTTCTTCTTTCTTGCTCTCCTCCTCTTCCTCTTCTACTACTACTACTACTACTTCTTCTTCTTCTTCTTCTTTTTCTTATTCTTCTTCTTCTACTTCTTCTTCTTCTTCTTCTTCTTCTTCCTCTTCTTCTTCTTCTTCTTCTACCTCTTCTTCTTCTTCTTCCTCATCTTTTTCTTCTACTTCTTTTTTTCTTGTTCTACATCCTCCTCTTCTTCTTCTTCTTCTTCTTTTTCTTCTTCTTCTTCTTTTTCTTCCTCTTCTTCTACCACTTCTTCTAATTTTTCTTCTACTTCTTCTTCTACTACTTCTTCTTCTTCCCTTTCTTCTTCTTCTTCCTTTTCTTCTTCTTCTTCTTCTTCGACGTCTTCTTCTTATTGTTCTTCTTCTTCTCTTCTTCTTCTTCAACTTCTGATTCTACATCATCATCATCATCTTCTTCTTCATCTTCTTCTTCATCTTCTTCTTATTCTTATTCTTCTTGTTCTTTTTCTTCTTCTTCAACTTCTTCTTCTTGCTCTTCTTCTTCTTCTTCTTCTTCTTTTGTTCTTCATTTTCTTCTTCCTCTAACTATTTGTCTTCTTCTTCTTCTTCTTCTTCTTTTTCTGCTTCTGCTTCTTCTTCTTCTTCTTCTACTTCTTCTTATTCTTTCTCTTCTTTTTCAATGTCTTCTTCTTCTTCTTCTACATCTTCTTCTTCTTC
>JAIUJO010000818.1:15000-17500 GCA_023846275.1 Vanilla planifolia | reverse complement strand
TCTTCTTCAACTTCTTTTTCTTCTCCTTATTTCTTCTTCTTCTTCTTCTCCTATCTCTTCCTCTTCTTCTTCTACTTCTTCTCCTTTTTTTTTCTTCCTCTACATCTTCTTCTTGTTCTTCTTCCTCTTCTTCATCGTCACCATCATCATCATCATCTTCTTCTTCTTCTTCACTTTCTTCTTCTTCTTTTAATTCTTCTTCTTCTTCTTCTTCTTCTTCTACTTAATCTTCATCTTCATCTTATACTTATTCTTAATCTTCTTCTACTTCTTGTTCTTATTATTGTTCTTGTTCTTCTACTTCTTTTTTTTCTTCTCTTCCTCTTTCTTCTTCTTCTACTACTTCTTCTTCTTCTTTTCTTCTTCCTTGTCTTCTTCTTCTTTTTCTTCTACTTTTTCTTCTACTTTTTCTTCTTCCTCTTCTTCTTCTTCTTCTTATTCTTCTGTTTCTTCTTCTTCTTCTTCATCTTTTTCTTCTTCTTCTTCTACTTCTTCTACTTCTTCATCTTCTACATCTATTTCTTTCTTCTTTTTCTTCTTCTTTTTTTGTTACTTATTCTTCAACCACTTCTTTCGTCTTCTTCTTCTCCTTCTTCTCCATCTTCTTCTTCTTCTTCTTCTTCTTCTTCCTCATCTTCTTATTCATCTTAATCATCATCATCATCATCTTCTTCTTCTTCTTCTTCTTCTTCATCTTCTTGTTCTTCTTCATTTTCTTCATCTTCTTCTTTTTTCTTCCTCATCTTCTTCTTCCTATTATTGATCTTCTTCTTCTACTTCTTCTTCTTGTTCTTCTTCTTTTTCTTCCTCTGTCTCTTCTTCTTCTTCATTTTCTTCTTATTCTTCTTCTTCTTCTCCTTCTTCTTCTACAACAACTTTTTCTTCTTCTCTTCCTCTTCTTTTTTTTCTTCTACGACTTCATCTCTTCTGCTTGTTTTTCTTTCTTCATCATCATCTTCTTCTTCTTTCTTCTTCATCTTCATCTTCTTTTTCTTCCTCTTCTACATCATCTTCTTTTTCATCTTCTTCTTTTTTTTCTTATTATTCTTCTTCTTCTTCTTATTCTTCTTCTTCTTCTTCTTCTTCCACTTCCTCTACTTCATTTTTTGCTTCTTTTTCTTCTTCTTCTTCTTCTTCTTCAACATCTTCTTCTTCTTCTTCTTCTTCTTTTTCTTATTCTTTTTCTTCTTCATCGTCTTCTTCTTCATCTTTTTCTTCTTCTTCTTCTTCTTCTTCATCTTTTTTCATCTTCTTCTTCTTATTCTTCGTCTTGTTCTTCTTCGTCTTCTTCTTCTTCTTCTTCTTCTCCTTCTTCTTTTTCTTCTTCTTCTTCTTCATCTACTTGTTCTTCTTTTTCTTCTTCTTCTTCTTGTTATTCTTGTCCTTCTTCTTCTTCATCTTCGTCTTCTTCTTCTTCTTCTTCTTCCTTCACTACTTCATCTTCTTCGTCTTCCTCTTCTTGTTCTTGTTCTTCTTCTTCTTCTTCTTCTTCTTCTTCTTTCTCTTTCTTCTGCCTCCTCTTCCTTTTCTTGATCTTATTCTTCTTCTTCTTCTTCTTCTTCTTCTTTTTCTTCTTCTTCGTCTTCTTCTTCTTCAGCTTCTTCTTCTTCGACTTTTTCTTCTTTTTCTTCTTCTTCCACTTCTTCTTTTCCTTCTTCTTCTTCTTCTTATTCTTCTTCTTCTTCTTTTTTTTTTCTTCTTCTTCTTCTTCTATTTCATCTTCTTCTTCTTCTTTAACCACTTCTTGTTCTTCTTCATCATCATCTTCTTCCTTTTCTTCTTCTTCTTCATCTTCATCTTCTTCTCCTTCTTCATTGTCTTCTTCTTCTTCTTCTTCTTCTTTTATGTTCTTCTACTTCTTTTTCTTCTTCTTCTTCTTCTTCTTCTTCATCTTATACTTCTTCTTCTTCTTCTTCTTCTTCTTTTTGTCTCCTGCATCTTCATTTTCTTGTTCATCTTCCTCTTCTTCTTTGTCATTATCAACATCTTCTTCTTTTACTACTACTACTTTTCTTTCTTCTTCTTGTTCTACTACTTCTTCTTCTTCTTCTTCTTCTACTTGTTCTTCTTCTTCTTCTTCTTCTTCTTATTATTTTTATTCTTCTTCATCATCATCATCATCATCATCAACTTCTTCTTCTTCCTCTTCTTCTTTTTGTTCTTCTTTTTCTTCTTCTAGCTCTTCTTCTTCTTTTCTTCTTCTTCTTTTTCCTCTTCTTCACCGTCTTCTTCTACTTCTTCTTCTTTTACTACTACCTCCTCCTCTTCTTCTTTTTCTTCTACTTTTTCTTCATCATCTTCTTTTTTTTATTTTTCTTCTCCTTCTTCATCATCATCATCATCTTCTTCTTCTTCTTCATTTTCTCCTTCTTCTTCTTCTTGTTGTTGTTTTTCTTCTACTTCTTCTTCTACTTCCTCTACTTCTTTCTTCTCCTACTTCTCCTTCCTCTTCTCCTTATTTCTTCTTCTTCTTCTTCACCTTCTTCTTCTTCTTCTTCTT
>JAIUJO010000818.1:2500-7500 GCA_023846275.1 Vanilla planifolia | reverse complement strand
AATAAGATGGTTAAGAAAAAGAAGAAGAAGAAGAAGAGGAAGAAGAGTAAGAAGAGGTAGAAGTTGAAGGGGAAGAAGAAGAAGAAGAAGATGTAGAAGAAGAAGATGTAGTATAAGAAGATATCGAACAAGAAGATGAAGGAGAAAAAGAAGAAGAAGAAGAAGGAGAAGGATAAGAAGAAGAAGAGTAGAAGGAAGAGAAAGATGAGGAGGAGGAAGAAGAAGAAGAAGAAGAAGAAGAAGAAGCAGAAGTGGAAAAAGAAGAATAATAAGAAGAAGATGATGATGATGAAGAAGAAGAAAATGAACAAGAAAAAGAAGAGGAAGAGAAGGAGGAGGACGAGGAAGAAGAAGAAAAAGAAGAAGAAGAAAAAGGAGTAGAAGAGGAAGAAGAAGAAGAAAAAGAAGAAGTGCAAGAAGAAGAATAAGGAGAAGTAGAAGAAGAAGAAGAAGAAGAAGAAGAAGAAGAAGGAAAGGAAGCAGAAGAGGAAGAGGAAGTGGAGGAAGAAGAAGAAGAAGAAGAAGAAGAAGAAGATAAAGAAGAAGATGAAGATGAAGAAGAAGAAGAGGAACATGAAGAGGAAGAAGAAGATGACGAAGCAGAAAAAGATGAAGAAGATTAAGACGATGAAGAACAAGAAAAAGTAGAATAGTTAGAAGAAGAATAAGAATTAGAATAAGAAGAAGAAAAAGAAGAGGATGATGAAAATGAAAAAGAAGAATAAGAAGAAGTGGAAGAAGGAGAAGTAGTAGTAGTAGTAGTAGAAGAAGAAGAAGAAGAAGAAGAAGAAGAAGAAGAATTAAAAGAAGAAGTAGACGAAGATGAAAAAGAAGAAGAGGAAGAGGAAGAAGAGGAAGAGGAAGAAGAAGAAGAAGAAATAGAAGAATAAGAAGAAGGAGAAGAAGAAGAAGCTGGAGGAGGAGGAGGTTGTGGAGGAGGAGAATAAGTGAAGAAGATGTAGAAGAAGTAGAACAAGATGTGGAGGAGGAAGAAGAAGAAGCAGTAGAAGAAGAAGAAGAAGAAGATGAAGAAGTAGAAGAAGAAGAACAATGACAAGAATAAGAAGAAATGGAAGGGGAAGAGGAGGAAGAAGAAGAAGAAGAAGAAGTTGATGATGAAGAAGAAGGAGAAAAAGAAGATGTCGAAGACGAAGAAGAAGAAGACGAAGAAGATGAAGAAGAAGAGGTAGAAGAAGAAGAAAAAAAAGAAGAATAAGAATAAGAATAAGAAGAAGAAGATGATGAAAAGGTAGAAGAAGAAGAAGAAGATGAGGAAGAATAAGAGGAAGAGGAAGCAGAAGAAGAAGAAGATAAAGAAGAAGAAGAAGAAGAAGAAGAAGAAGAAGATGATGATGAAGAAGAAGAAGACGAAGAAAAAGAAGTTGTAGAAGAAGAAGAAGAAGAAGAAAAAGAAGATGGAGAAGAAGATGAAGAAGAAGAATGAGAAAACGAAGAAGAAGAAGAAGCTGAAGAAGAAGAAAAAGTAGAAGGAGAAGTAGTAGAAGAAAATGAATAAGAAGATGAAGTAGATAAGGGAGATGGAGAAGAAGAATAAGAAGGAGTGGGAGGAGGAGTAGAAGAAGAAGAAGATAGAGGAGAAGAAGAAGAAGTAGAAGAAGAAGAAGAACAAGAACAAGAAGTTGAAGGACTAGAAGAAGAAGGAGAAGAAGAAGGAGAAGAAGAAGAAGAAAAAGAAGAAGAAGAAGAAGAAGAAGAAGAAGATGTAGAAGAAGTAGAAGAGGATGAAGAAGAAGAAGAAGAAGAAGAGGAAGAGGAAGAGGAAGAAGTAAGAGAAGAAGAAGAAGTAAAAAAAGAAGTAGAAGAAGGAGAATAAGAAGAAGAAGAAGAAGAGAAAGAAGAAGAAGAGGAAGTAGAAGAAGAAGAAGAAGAAGTAGAAGACGAAGAAGATGATGAAGAAGAAGAAGAAGAAGAATAAGAAGAAGAAGAAGAAGAAGAAGTGGAAGAAGTTGAAGAAAAAGAAGAAGAAGAAGAAGAATAAAATGAAGAAGAAGAAAAAAGGATGAAGGTGTCAGAGAAGAAGAAGAAGAAGAAGAAAAAGAAGTTGAAGAAAAAGAGGGAGAAGAGAAAGAGGAAGAAAAATGAGGAGGGAAAGAAGAAGAAGAGGAAGGAGTAGAAGAAAGTGGGAAGAAGAAGAATAAGACATAGTAGACAAAGGAGAAATTGATGAAGAAGAAGAAGAAAAAGCGGAACAAAAAGAAGCAGGATGAGAAGAAGAAGGAGAAGAAGAAGAAGAAGAAGAAGAAGAGGAAAAGGAAGAGGAAGGGAAAGAAAATGATGATGAAGAAGAAGAAGTAGAAGAAGAAATAGAAGAAGAAGAAGAAGACGAAGAAGAAAAAGAAGAACAAGGAGAAGAGGAGGAAGAAGAAGAAGTAGAAGAAGATGAAGAAGAGGAAGAAGTAAAAGTAGAAGAAGAAGAAGAAGAAGTAAAATAAGGAGAAGAAGAAGATGATGAAGAAGAAGAAGAAGAGGAAGAGGAAGCAGAAGAGGAGGAAGAAGAAGAAGTAGAAGAAAAAGAGGAAGGAGAAGGAGAAGAAGAAGATGGAGGAGGAAGAGGAGGGGGTAGAGGAGGAGAAGAAGAAGAAGAAGAATGAGAAGATGAAGAAGAAGAGAAGAAGAAGAAAAATAAGTAGAACAAGATGTGGAAGAAGAAGAAGAAGAAGAAGAAGAAGAAGAAGAACAAGAATAAAAAGAAAAGAAAGAAGAGGAGGAAGAAGAAGAAGAAGGAGAAGTTAACGATGAAGTATAAAGAGAAAAAGAAGATGAAGAAGAAGAAGAAGAACAACAAGAAGAGGAAGAAGAAAAAGAAGAAGAAGAAGAAGAAGAAGAACATGAAGAAGGAGAAGATGATGAAGGAGAAGAAGAAGAAGAAGATGATGAAGAAGAAGAAGTGGAAGATTAAGAGGAAGCAGAAGAAGAAGATAAAGAAGAAGAAGAAGAAGGAGAAGAAGAAGAAGAAGAAGAAGAAGATGAAGAAGTAGGAGAAGTTGAAGTAGAAGTCGAAGAAGAAGAAGAAGAAGAGGAAGAGGAAGAGGAACAGGAAGAGGAAGAAGAAGAAGAAGAAGAAGAAGAAGAAGATTGAGGAGGAGAATAAGATGAAGAAAGAGAATGAGAAGAAGAAGGAGAAGAAGAAGCTGAAGAAGATGAAAAAGAAGAAAGAGAAGGAGAAGAAGAAGAAGAAGAAGAAAAAGAGGAAGCAAAAGAAGAAGATGAGGAAGAGGAGGAAGAAGAAGAAGAATTAGAAGAAGAAGAAGAAGAAGAAGAAGAAAAACTAGAATAAGTGGAAAGGGAAGAGGAATTGGAAGAAGAAGAAGAAGAAGTTGATGTTGAAGAAGGAGAAAAAGAAGTCGATGTAGAAGAAAGATAAGAAGAAGAAGAAGAAGAAGAATATGATGATGATGATGAAGAAGATGAAGAACAAGAAGAAGATGAAGGAGAAGAAGAAGAAGAAGTAGTAGTAGAAGAAGAAGAAGAAGAAGAAGTAGAAGAAGAAAAAGAGGACGAAGAAGAAGAAGAAGACAAAGAAGAAGAAGAAGAAGAAGAAGTAGAAGAAGAAAAAGAGGATGAAGAAGAAGAAGAAGACAAAGAAGAAGAAGAAGAAGAAGAAGTAGAAGTAGAACAAGAAGAAGAAGAAGAAGAAGAAGAAGAAGAAAAGAAAAAGAAGCTGAAGCAGAAGAAGAAGAAGAAGAAGAAGAAGAAGAAGAAGAAGAAGGAGAAGAAGAAGAAGATGAATTTGAAGAAGAAGAAGAAAATGAGAAGAAGAAGATGAAGGAGAAGGAGAAGAAGAAGAAGAAATGAAGAAGAAGAAGAAGAAGAAGAAAAAGAAAAAGTAGTAGAAGAAAAAGTAGAAGAAGTAGTTGAACAAGAGGAAGAAGAAGAAGAAGAGAAGAAGAAGAAGAAGAAGAATATGAAGGAGAATTAGAAGAAGAAGAAGGAGGAGTTGGAGAAGAAGAGCAAGAAGAAGAAGAAGAAGAAGAAGAAGAGAAGAAGAAGAAGAAGAAGAAGGACATTATGAAGAAGAGGAAGAAGTAGAAAAAGAAGAATAAGAAGTAGAAGATGAAGAAGAAGAAGAAGAATAGATGAAGAAGAAGGGAAGAAGAAGAAGAAGAAGAAAAAGAAGAAGAAGAAGAAGAAGATGATCATGATGACAATGATGATGAAGGAAAAAAGATGAAGAAGATGTAGGAGAAGAAGAAGAAGAATAAGAAGATGAAGATGAAGAAAAAGAAGATTGCGATGAAGAAGAAGCAGTAGAAGAAGAAGTTGATGATGATGAAGAAGAAGAAGATGAAGAGAAAGACGAAGAAGAAGAAGAATTAGAAGAAGATGAAGAATAACAAGAAAAAGAAGAAGTAGTAGAAGAAGAAGAAAGAGGAGGAGTAGAGGTAGAAGAAGAAGAAGAAGAAGATGAAGAAGAAGAGAAAGAAGAAGAAGAAGAAGAAGAAGAAGAAGAAGTAGAAGTAGAAGAAGAAGAAGAAGAAGAAGTAGAAGAAAAGAAGACGTAGAAGAAAAGAAGAAGAAGAAGAAGAAGAAGAACACAAAGAAGAAGAAGAAGAAGAATTAGAATTTGAAGAAGAAGAAGGACTAGGAGAAGAAGTAGGGGAGAAGAACAAGAAGAATAGGAAGAAGAAGAAGAAGAAGATGAAGAAGAAGAAGAAGAGAAACAAGAAAAGAATAGTAAGAAGAAGATGAAAATGAAGAAGAAGAACAAAAAGAAGTAAAAGGAGGAGGAAGAGAAGAAGAAGAAGTAGAAGAAGAAGAGAAGAGGACGATGAAGAAGAAGAAAAATAAGAAGAGGCAGAAGGAGAAGAAGGAGGTGGAGGTGGAGGAGGAGGAGGAGGAGGAGGAGAAGAAGAAGAAGGAAAGGAAGAAGAAGAGAAGATGGAGAAGAAGAAGAAGAAGATGAAGATAAACAAGAGGAAGAAGAAGAAGGAGAAGAAGAAGAAAAAGAAGAAGAAAAAATGAAGAAGAAGAGGAAGAGG
>JAIUJO010003048.1:32500-37500 GCA_023846275.1 Vanilla planifolia | reverse complement strand
TAAGAAGAATATGAAGAAGAAGAAGTAGAAGAAGATGATGAAGAAGACAAAGAAGAGAAGAAGAAGATGAAGAAGAAGGAGAAGAAGATGATGAAGAAGAAGAAGAAGAAGAAGTAGAGGAAGAAGAGCAAGGGAAGAAGAAGTAAAAGATGAAGAAGGAGAAGAAGAAGAAGAAGAAGAAGAAGAAGAACAAGATGACAAAGAATAAGGAGTAAGAAAGAAGAAGAAGAAGAAAGAGGAAGAGGAGCAAGAGGAAAAAGAAGAAGAAGAGGACGAAGAAGAAGATGAAGAGGAAGAGAAGAAGAAGAAGAGGAAGAAAAAGAAGAGAAAGAAGAAGAAGAGGAAGAAGAAGAAGAAGAGGAAGATCGAGAAGAAGAAGAGGAAGTAGGAGATGAAAAAGAAGAAGGAGAAGAAGAACAATAAGAAGAAGAAGAAGAAAACAGAAGAAAAAGATGAAGAAGAATAAGAAGAGAAGAAGAAGAAGAAGAAGAAGAAGAAGATGATGATGATGATGATGAAGATGACAAAGAATAAGGAGTAGAAAAGAAGAAGAAGAATAAGAAGAAGAAGAAGAAGAAGAAGATGATGATGATGATGACGATGATGATGAAGATGACAAATAATAAGGAGTAGAAAAGAGGAAGATGAAGAAGATGAAGAAGAAGGAGAAGAAGAAGAAGAAGAAGAAGAAGAAGAAGTGGAAGAGGAGGAGGAGGAGGAAGAAGGAGAAGAAGAACAAGAAGAAGAAGATGAAGAAGAAAAAGAAGAAGAAGAAGAGGTAAAGATGATGAAGAAGAAGAAAAGAAGAAGAATAAAAATAAGAGAAAGAAGAGGAAGAAGAAGTAGTGGTAGAAGAAGAAGAAGAAGAAGAAGAAGATGAAGAAGAAGACAACTAAGAAGACAAAGAAGAAGAAGAAGAAGAAGAAGAAGGAGAAGAAGAAGAAGAAGAAAGTTAATAAGAAAGAAGAAGAGGAAGGAGAAAATGAAGAAGAAGTGGAAGAAGAAGAAGAAGAAGAAGAAGAAGAAAAAGAAGTAGAAGAGGAGGAGGAGGAGGAAGAAGAAGAAGAAGAAAAAGAAGAACTGGAAGAAGAAGAAGAAGAAGGAGAAGAAGAAGAAGATGAAGAAGAAGTAGAAGAAGTAAGAGAAGAAGAAGATGATGATGGTGATGACGATCAAGAAGAAGGAGAAGAAGAAGAAAAAGAAAAGGAAGTAGAAGAAAAAAAAGAACACAAAGGTGATGATGGTGAAGAAGGAGGAGGAGAAGAAGAAAAAGAAGAACAAGAAAAAGAAAAAGAAGAGAAGATGCCGACAATGTGGAAAAAGGTAAAGACGAAAAGGATAAAGATGAAGATAAAGAAGTAAAAGAAGAAGAAGTAGAAGAAGAATTGGAAGAAAAAGAAGAAGAAGGAGATGATAATGATAATGATGAAAAAGAAGAAGATTAAGAAGAAGAAGAGGAAGATGAGGAGGAGGAGGAGGAAGAAGAAGAAGAAGAAAAAGAAGAAGAAGAAGAGGTACATGATGATGAAGAAGAAGAAAAGAAGAAGAATAAAAATAAGAGGAAGAAGAGGAAGAAGAAGCAGTGGTAGAAGAAGAAGAAGATGAAGAAGAAGACAACTAAGAAGACAAAGAAGAAGAAGAAGAAGAAGAAGAAAAGTTAATGAGAAAGAAGAAGAGGAAGGAGAAAATGAAGAAGTGGAAGAAGAAGAAGAAGAAGAAGAAGAAGAGAAGAAGAAAAAGAAGTAGAAGAGGAGGAGGAGGAGGAAGAAGAAGAAGAAAAAGAAGAAGTGAAAGAAGAAGAAGAAGAAGGAGAAGAAGAAGAAGATGAAGAAGAAGTAGAAGAAGTAAGAGAAGAAGAAGAAGAAGATGATGATGATGACGATCAAGAAGAAGGAGAAGAAGAAGAAAAAGAAAAGGAAGTAGAACAAAAAAAAGAACACGAAGGAGATGATGGTGAAGAAGAAGGAGGAGGAGATGAAGTTGAAGGAGGAGGAGAAGAAGAAAAAGAAGAACAAGAAAAAGAAAAAGAAGAAGAAGATGTCGACAATGTGGAAAAAGGTAAAGACAAAAAGGATAAAGACGAAGATAAAGAAGTAGAAGAAGAAGTGGAAGAAAAAGAAGAAGAAGAAGATGATGATGATAATGATGAAAAAGAAAAAGATGAAGAAGAAGAAGGGGAAGATGAGGAGAAGGAAGAAGAAGAGGAAGAATTGATAGATGAAGAAGTAGAACTAGAAGAAGAAGAAGAAGAATAACAAGAAGAAGAAGAAGATGAAGAAGAAGAAGATCATGATGATGATGAAGGGGAAGAAGAAGAAGAAGATTGGTAGAAGAGGAAAAAGAGGAAGAAGAGGAAGAAGAGGAAGAAGTAGAAGAAGTAGAAAAGAAGAAGAAGAAGAAGTGGAAGGTAAAGAAGAAGAAGAAGAAGAAGAAGAAGAAAAAGAAGAAGTTGATGAAGACAAAGAAGAGAAAAAAAAAGAAGTAGAAGAAGATGAAGAAGGAGGAGGAGAAGAAGTAGAAGAAGAAGAAGAAGAAGTAGGAGAAGTCGATGAAGAAGAAGAAGATGAAGATGATGAAGAAGAAGAAGAAGAAGAAGATAAAGAAGAAGAAGATGATGAAAAAGATGAAGAAGAAAAAGAAAAGAAGCAACAGAAGAAGCATCAGAAGAATAAGAGCAGAAAGAAGAAGAAGAAGAATTGAAGGAGGTTGAGGAAGAAGAAAAGAAGAAGAAGAAGAAGAACAAGAACAAGAAGAACAGAAGAAGAAGAAAGATGAAGTAAAAGAAGACGAACAAAAAGAAGAAGAATAAGAAGAGTAAGATGAAGCAAAAGAACAAGAAGAAGAGAAGAAGACGAAGAAGAAGAGAAGAGGAGGAGAAGAAGAAGAAGAAGAAGAAGAAAATGAAGAAGAAGAAAAAGAAGAAGAATAATAATAATAATAATAATAATAATAATAAGAAGAAGAAGAAGATTAAGAAGATGTAGAAGAAGAAGAACAACAAGAAGAAGACGTAGAGGAAGAAGAAGATGATGAAGATGAAGATGAAGAAGAAGTAAAAGAAGAAGAAGAAGCAGAAGTAGAAGAAGAAGATGTAGAAGGAGAAGTTGAAGAAGAAGAAGAAGAAGAACAAGTAGATGAAGAAGAAGAATATTTAAAGGAAAAAAAGAAGAAGAGGAAGAAGAAGAAGAAGTGAAAGAGTAGCAGTAATAGTAGTAGAAGAAGAAAAAGAAGTAGAAGTAGAAGAAGAAGAAGAAGAAGAAGATGAAGATGTTGAAGAACAAGTAGAAGAAAAAGAAGAAGAATAAGTAGAGGAAAAAGAGGAAGAAGAAGAGGTATTTTAATTGGATGAAGTGAAAAAAAGAGGAAGAAGAAGAAGAAGAAGAAGAAGAAGAAGAAGAGGAAGAAGAGGTGAAAAAAGAAGAGGATCAAGAAGAAGAAGAAGAAAAAGAAAAAGAAGAAAAAGGTGAAGAAGAAGAAGAAGAAGAAGAAGAAGAAGAAGAATTAGAAGAGGAAAGAGAGGAAGAGAAGAAGAAGAAGACGAAGAAGTGGAAGAAGAGAAGAAGAAGAAGCACAAGAATTGGAAAAGGAAGAAAAAGAAGACGAAAAAGAAGAAGAAGAAGAAGAAAGGAAAGTATAGAAGAAGACGATGATGAAGAAGAAGAAGTAGAAGAAGATGTAGACGAACAAGAAGAAGAAGAGCAAGAGAAAAAAGTACAAGAAGCCAAAAAGAAAAAATAGGAAGAAAAGAAGAAGAAAAGGAAGAAGACGGAGGAAAAGAAGATAAAGAAGAAGAAGAAGAGGAAGAAGAAAAAGAAGAAGAAGAAGAAGAAGAAGATGAAGAAGAAGAAGAAGAAGAGGCAGATGAAGAAGAAGAAGAAGAAGAAGAAGAAGAAGAAGTGAAGTAAGAAGAAGAAGAAGAAGAAAAAGAAGAAGAAGAAGTTGAAAAATAATGATAAGCAACAGAAGAAGAAGAATAATAAAAAGAAGTAGAAGAAATAGAGGAAGAAGAAGAAGAAGAGGTAGAAGAAGAAGAAGAAGAAGAGGAAGAAGAAGAAGAAGAAGATGTAAAGGGAAGAAGGAGAACAAGATGTAGATGAAGAAGAAGTAGAAGAAGAAGAAGAAGAACTAGAAGGTGAAGAAGTTGAAGAAGAATAACAAGAAAAACAAGAAGTGGAAGAAGAAGATGAAGAAGAAGGAGATTAAGGTGAAAAAGAAAGTAGAAGAGGAAGAAAAGATGACAAAGTTGAAGTAGAAGTAAAAGAGGAAGAATAAGAAGAGGAATAGGAGGATGATGAAGAAGAAGAAGAATTGGATTAAGTGGAAGAAGAAGAAGAGAAGAAGAAAAAGAAGAAGAATAAGATGAATAAGAACAAGAATAAGAAGAAAAATAAGTGGAAGAAGAGGAGAAAAAAGAAGAAGAAGAAGAAGAACGATAAGAAGAAGAAGAAGAAGAAGAGCATGGAGAGAAAGAAGAAGAAGAGGACGACAAAGAAGTGGAAGAAGACGAATAAGAAGAACAAGAATAAGAGGAAAAAGAAGAAGAAGAAGACGAAAACGAAGAAGAAGAATAAGAAGAAGAAGAAGAACAAGAAGAAGAAGAAGAACTTAAAGAAGAAGAGGAAGAAGAAGAAGAATAAGAAGAAGAAGAAGAAGAAGACGAAGAAGAAGAGGAAGAAGAACAAGAAAAGGAATAGAAGAAGAAGAAGCAGAGGAAGAAGAGGAAGAAGAAGAAAAAGAAGAAGAGGTAGAAGAGGAAGAAGAAGAAGAAGAAGAAGAAGAAGAAAGGGAAGAGAAGAAGAAGAAAGAAAGGAGTAGAAGCACACGGTGAAGAAGTAGAATAGATAAAGAAGAATAACAAGAAGAAGAAAAAGTAAAAGTAGAAAGAAGAATAACAAGAAGAAGAAGTAGTACAAGTAGAAAAGAAAGAAGAGGAAGAAAAAGAAAAGAAAGAGAAAGAAGACAGAGGAAAAGAAGATGAAGAAGAGGAAGAGAAAGAGGAA
>JAIUJO010003048.1:20000-25000 GCA_023846275.1 Vanilla planifolia | reverse complement strand
AAGAAAAAGAAGAAGAAGAGGTTAATGATAATTAATAAGAAGAAAAGTAGATGAGGAAGATGAGGAAGAAGGGGTGGAAGATGAAGAAGAAGAGGAAGAAGAAGAATAAGAAGAGGAAGGTAAAGAAGAAGAAGAAGAAGAAGATGATGAAGAAGAAGTAGAAGAAGAAGAAGAAGATGAAGAACTACAAGAAGTGGAAGAAGAAGAATAATAATAAGAAGAAGAGGAAGAAGTAGTAGTAGAAGAAGAAAAAGAAAAACAAGAAGACGAAGAAGAAGAAGAAGAAGAAGAAGAAGAAAAAGAAGAAGAAGAAGATGAAGAAAGAAGAAGAAGAAGAAGAAGAAGAATAGGGTTATGAAGCAGAAGAAGAAAAAGAAGAAGAAGAAGAAGAAGTAAAAAAAGAATTAGAGGAAGAAGATGAAGAGGAAAGAGGAGAAGAAGGCAAAGTTGAAGAAGAAGAAGAAGTAGAAGAGGAGAAAGAATTACAAGATGAAGAAGAAAAAAAAGAAGAAGAAGAAAAAGTTGAAGAACAAGATGAAGGAGATGATGATGAAGAAGAAGAAGAAGAAAAAAGTTGAAGAATAAGAAGATGAAGAAGAAGAAGAGGAAGAAGAAGAACAAGAAGAAAATTAAGAAGAAGAAGAAGAAGAAGTAGAAGAAGACATTGAAGAAGAAGAAGAAGAACAAGATGAAGTAGAAGAAGAAGTAAAAGAAAAGAAGATGAGGGTGAAGAAGAAGAAGAAGAAGAAGAAAAAGAAGAAGAAGAAGAAGAAGATGGCAAAAAAGAAGATTAAGAGGAAAAAAAGAAGAGGAAGTATTAGTTGTAGTAGTAGTAGTAGTAGAAGAAGAAGAAAAAGATGAAGATCTTAAGGAAGAAGTAGAAGAAAAGAAGAAGAATAAGAAGAGGACAAAGAGGAGGAAGAAGAAGAGAAAAAATTGGAAGAAGTGGAAGTAGAGGAAGAAGAAGAAGAAGAAGAAAAAGAAGAAGGATAAGATGAACATTAAGAAGAAGAAGTAGAAGAGGAATAAGAAGAAGAACAAGAAGAAGAATAAGAAGAAGTCGAAGAAGATGAAGATGAAGAAATAGAAGAAGAAGAAGAAGTAGAAGAAGAAGAAGATGCAGAAGAAGAAGAAGAAGAAGATCATGAAGAAGAAGAAGAAGAAGAAGAAAGAATGAAGGAGAAGAAGAAGAAGATGATGATGAAGAAGAAGAAGAAGAAGACAAAGAAGAAGAAGATGATGAAGATGAAGAAGAGGAAAAAGAAGCAAAAGAAGAATAAGTAGAAGAATAAGAGGATAAAAAAGTAGAGGAAGAAGAAGAAGAAGAAGAGGAAGAAGAGGAGGAGGAGGAGGAGATAGTGAAAGAAGAAAAAGAAAAAGAAGAAGTAGAAGAAGAAGAAGAAGAAAAAGAAAGAAGAAGTCGAAGCAAAAGAACAAGAAGGCGAAGAAGAAGAAGAGGAAGATGATGATGAAGAAGACGAAGAAGCTGAAGAAGAAGAATAAGAAGAATAAGAAGCAGAAGCAAAAGAAGGAGAAGAAGAAGAATAAAGAAGAAGAAGAAGAAGGAGGAGAAAAAGAAGAGGAAGAAGAAGAAGAAGAACAAGAAGAAGAAAACATTGAAAAAGAAGAATAAGAAGATAAGGATGAAGAAGAAGTAGAAGAAGAAGAAGAAGATGATGAAGTAGAAGAAGAAGAAATAGAAGAAGAAGTAGGAGGAGGAGGAGGAGAAGAAGTTGAAGAAGAAGTAGAAGAAAAAGAAGAAGATGATGATGATGATGAAGAAGAAGAGTAAGAGTAATAAAAGAAGAAAAGGAAGAATAAGAAGATGAAGTGGAAGTAGAAGTAGTAGTAGTAGAATAAGAAGTAGTAGAAGAAGAAGAAGAAAAAGATGAAGATGATGAAGAAGAAGTGAAAGAAAAAGAGGAAAGAGAAGAAGAGGAAAAATAAAAAGAAGAAGAAGAAGAATTGGAAGAAGAGGAAGAAGAGGAAGAAGAAGAAGAAGAAGAAGAAGAAGAAGAAGAGTAGGAAGAAGAGGAAGAATATGAAGAAGAACAAAAAGAAGAAAAAGAAAAAGAAGGAAAAGAAGAATAAGAAGAAGATGAAGAAGAAGAAGAAGAGGAAGGAAAGGAATAAGAAGATGATGACAAAGAATAAGAAGAAGAAGAACAAGAAGAGAAGAGAAGAAGAAGAAGAAGAAGAAGAAGAGGATGAAGAGGACGAAGAAGAAGAAGAAGAGGTAGACGAGGAAGAAGTGGAAGATGAACAATAATGAGAAGGAGAAAAAGAAGAAGAAGAAAAAGAAGAAGATGAAGAGGAAGGTATAGAAGAAGCCAATGAAGAAGAAGAAGAAGTAGAAGTAGATGAGAAAGAATACAAAGAGGAAGAAGAAGATGTAGAAGTAGAAATGAAAGAAGAGGAAGAAAAAGAACAAGTAGAGGAAGAAGGCAGAGGAGAAGAAGATAAAGAAGAAGAAGAAGAAGAGGAGGAAGAAGAACAAAATGAAGAAAGTAAATAACAAGAAGAGGAAGAAGAAGTAGTAGAAGAAAAAAAGTAGAAGAAGAAGAAGTGGAAGAAGAAGAAGAAGAAGAAGAAGATAGAGGAAGAGGAAGAAGAAGAAGAAGAAAAAGAAGAAGAAAAAAATAGAAGAAGAAGAAAAAGAAAAGACATAGTAGTAGGAGAAGTAGAACAAGAAGGTGAAGAAAAAGTAGAAGCATAACATGAGAAAGAAGAAGAAGAAGAAGAAGAAGTAGAAGAAGTGGAAGAGAAAGAAGAAGAGGAAGAAGAAGAAGAGGAAGAAGAAGCAGAAGAAAAAGGAGAAGTAGAAGTAGAAGAATAAGAAGAAAAAAAAAAGAAAAAGAAGAAGAATAAGAAGAAGAAGAAGAAGGAGAGGAAGAGGAAGAAGAAGAAGAAGAAGAAGAAGAAGAAGAAGAAGGTGAAGAAGAAGAAGAAAAAGAAGAAGATGAAGAAGAAGAAGAAGAAGAAGAAGAAGAAGAAGAAGAAGAAGAAGGAGAAGAAGAAGAGGAGGAAGAAGAAGAAGTAGAAGAAGAAGAAAGAAAGAAAGAAAGAAGAAGAAGAAGAAGAAGAATAAGAAGATGATGAAGAAGAAGATTACGAGGAAAAAAAATAAGAGGAAAAAGAACAAGAAGAAAAAGAAGAGGAATTAGTAGTAGCAGTTAGTAGTAGATGTTTAGGAAGAAGAATAAGATGATGAAGAAGAAGATGATGATGATGAAGATGAAGAAGAAGAAGAAGAAGCAATAAGAACAAGAATTAAATGAATAAGAGGAGAAAGAAAAAGAAGAAGAAGAAGAAAAAGAAGAAGGAGAAGAACAAGAATTAGAAGAAGAAGAAGAAGAAAAAGAGGAGGATGAGGAGGAAGAAGAAGAAGAAGAGGAATAAGAAGAAGAAGGAGAAGAAAGAAGAAGAAGAAGAAGAAGATAGAAGAAGAAGAGGAAGAAGAAGACAGCGACTAAGAAAAAGAACAAGAAGACAAAGAAAAAGAAGAAGAAGAAGAAGATAAAGAAGAAGAAGAAGAAGAAGAAGAAGAAGAAGAATAAGAAGAATAAGAAGAATAAGAAGCAAAAGCAGAAGAAGAAGAAGAAGAAGAAGAAGAAAATAAGAAGAAGAAAAAGGCGTAAAAGAAGAAGTAGAAGAATAGGAAGAGGTAGAGGAAAAAAAGAAGTAGAAGATAAAGATGAAGAAGAAGCAGAAGAAGAAGAAGAAGAAGATGATGAAGAAGAAGCCAAAAAAGTTGAAGAAGAAGAAGAAGAAGAGGAAGAAGATGACAAAGAAGAAGAAGATTAAGAAAAAACAAAAGAAGAGGAAGAAGAAGAAGAAGAAGAAGTGGAAGTAGTAGTAGTAGAAGAAGAAATAAATGAAGATGTCGTAGAAGTAGTTAAAGAAAAAGTAGTAGGATAAGAAGAGGAAAAAGAGGAGAAGGAAGAAGAAGAAGAATTTGAAGATGTGGAAGAAGTGGAAGAAGTAGAAGAAGAAGAAGAAGATGAAGAAGAAGAAGAAGAGGAAGAAAAAGAGGAATAAGAAGCAGAAGAAGAAGAAGAAGAAGAAGAAGAAAAAGAAGATGATGATGAAGAAGAACGAGGGGAGGAAGAAGAAGAAGAACAAGATGAAGAAGTGGAACAAGATGAGGAAGAAGAAGAGGAAGAAGTGGAAGAAGAAGATGATGAAGAAGAAGAAGAAGAGAAAGGCAATAAAGAAGAGAATGAAGAAGAGGCCAAAGTAGAAGATGGGGAAGAAGTAGAAGAAGAAGTAGTACAAGAAGAAGTAGAAGAAGATGATAAAGAAGAAAAAGAACAAGAAGAGAAGAAGATGAACAAGAGTAAGAAGAGGAAGAAGAAGAAAAGAAGAAGAGGTAGAAGAGGAAGAAGAGGAAGAAGAAGAAGAAGAAAGGAAGGTATAGAAGAAATCCATAAAGAAGAATAAGAAGAAGTAGAAGTAGATGAACAAGAAAAAGAAGAAGAAGAAGAAGCAGAAAAGAAGAAGAAGAAGAAAAAGAAGAAGGACAGGAAGAAGACGAAGGAAAAGAAAATAAAGAACCAGAAGAAGAAGAAGAAGAAAAAGAAGAAGAAGAAGAAGAAGAAGAAGAAAAAGAAGCAGAAGTAGAAGAATAAGAAGAATAAGAAGAAGAAGAAGAAGAAGAAGAAGAAAAGGAAGAAGAAGAAGACAAAGAAGAGAAAGAAGAAGTAGAAGAAGAAGAAGATGATGATGATGAAGATAGTGAAGTAGAAGAACAAGAAGTTGATGAAGGAGAATAAGAAGAAGAAGAAGAAGAAGAAGTAGAAGAAAATGAAGATGAAGAATAGGAAGAAGAAGAAGAAGAGGAAAGGATGATGGACAAGGAGAAGAGGAAGAAGATGAAGATGAAGAAGAAGAAAAAGAATAAGAAGATGATGACGAAGAGGATTACGAGGAAAAAAAGAATAAGAGGAAAAAGATCAAGAATAAAAAGAAGAGGAATTTGTAGTAGCAGTAGTAGTAAAAGT
>JAIUJO010000983.1:32500-35000 GCA_023846275.1 Vanilla planifolia | reverse complement strand
AACCACTTTTTCATCTTCCTTTTCTTCATCTTTATCTTCTTCATCTTCTTCTTTTCATCTTCTCCTTCTTCTTCCTCTCTACTTCCTCATTTTCTTCTCCTTCTTCTTCTTCTTCTTCTTCTTCTTTCTCATCTTCTTCTTCTTTTTCTTCTTAATCTTCTTCTTCCTCTTCTACTTCCTCATCTTTTTCTCCTTCTTCTTCTTCTTCTCTTCCTCTTCTTCTTCTTCTCCTTCTTATTTTCCTCCTTCTACTTCTTTTTATTCTTCTAATTGTTCTACTTCTTCTTTTTCTTCTTCCTCCTCCTCCTCTTCTTCTTCTTATTCCTCTTCCTCTTCTCCTTCTTCTACTTTTTCTTTTCTTCTTCCTCCTCCTCCTCTTCTTCTTCTTTTTCTTCTTCTTCCTACTCTTCTCCTTCTTCTTCTTCTTCTTCTTCTTTTTCTTCTTCTAATTCTTCTTCTTCATGTTCTTTTTCTTTTCTTCAACTTCTCTTATTCTTATTTTTCTTCTTCTTATTCTTTTTCCTCTTCTTCTTCTTTTCAATCATCATCATCATTTTCTTCTTCTTCTTCTTTATCTTATACTTCATGTTCTTCATTTTCTTCTTTTTCTTCTTCTTCTGCTTCTTTTTCTTCTTCTTTACCTTCTTCTTAGTTTTCTTCTTCTTCTTCTTCTCCTTCTCCTTCTTTCTTTCTTTCTTTCTTTCCTTCCTTCTTGATCTTCTTCTTTCTTTTCTTCATCATCTTCTACATCTTCTATTCTTCCTCTTCTTCTTCTTCTTCTTCTTCTTCTTCTTCTTCTTCTTTCTCTTCATCTTCTTCTTCTTTTTCTTTTTCTTCTTCCTCCTCTTCTTCATCTCTTACTTCTTCATCTTTTTCTTCTTCTTCTCCTCCTCCTTCTTCTTCTTCTTATTCTTCTTATTCTTCCTTTTCTTCTTCTTCTTCTTCTACTACTTCTACTTATTCTTCTTCTTATTCTTCTTCTTCTTCTTCTTCTTCTTTGTTTTCTTCGTCTTCTCTTTCTTCTTCTTCTTCTTCTTCTTTCTCTTCTTCCTCTTCCCCTTCTTTTCCATCACCATATTCTTCTACCTCTTCTTTTTCTTCTTCTTTGCCATCTTCCTCTTCTTCTTCTTCCTCTTCTTCTTCATTTACTTCTTTTTCTTCTTCCCAATCTCCTTCTTCTACTACAACTTCTTCAAAATCTTCTTCTTCTTCTTTTATGTCTTCTTCTACTTCTTCCTCTTAATTCTACTTGTTCTTCCTTTTCTTCTCCTTCTTCTTTTTCTTCCTCTTCCTCTTCTTCTTCTTCTTCTTCTTCTTCTTCTTCTTCTTCCTCTTACTTGTTCTTCATCATCATTTGCTTCTTCTTATACTAATTCTTCTTCTACTTCTTCTTCTACTTCTTCTTCTTTTTCTTCTTCTTCTTCTTCTTCTTCTTCTTCTTCTTCTTCTTTTCTTCTTCTTCTTCTTCCTCTTCTTCTTCCATTTTATCTTCTTCTTTATGTTCTTCTTCTTATTCTTCTTATTCTTGTTCTTCTTCTTCTTCTTCTACTTCTTCTTCTTTTTCTTATCCTTCTTCTTCATCATCTTCTTCTTCTTCTTCTTCTTCTTCTTCTTCTTCTACTTCTTCAAATTTCTCCTCTTCTTCTTCTTCTTTTTTTCTTATTCTTAATCTTCTTCTTCTTCTTCTCCTTCTTCCTCTTCCTCTTCTTCTTCTTCTTCAACTTCCTCTTTTTCTACTTCTAATACTTCCACTTGTTCATCTTTTTTCACCATTATTTTCTTCTCCTTCCTCTTCTTCTTCTTCTTCTTCTTCTTCTTATTTTTTCCATAATCTACTTCTTCCCCTTCCTCTTCTTCCTCTTCTTGTACTTCCTTTTCTTCCTCTTCTTCTGCTTGTTCTTCTTCTTCTTCCCCTTCTTCTACTTCTACTTCTTCTTCTTCGCCTTCTTCATCTTTGCCTTTTTCTTTTTCTTCTTCTTATTTTTCTTCTTCCTCATAATCATCATCATCATCTTCTTCTTCTTCTTCTTCTTCTTCTCCCTCTTCTTCTTCTTCTCCTTCTTCTTCTTCTCCTCCTTCTTATTCTTCTTATTCTACTTCTTCTTCTTCTTCTTCTTCATCTTCTTCTTCTTCTTCTGATCTTTCTTTTTCATCTTCTTCTTCCTCTTATTCCTCTTCTTCTTCTTCTTCTTCTTTTACTTCTTCTTTTTCTTCTCCTTCTTCTTCTTATTATTCTTCTAGTTTTCCCCCCCTTCATCTTCTACATCTGCTTCTTCATCTTCTTCTACTCCTTCTTCTTCTACTTCTTCTTCTACGTCTTCTTCCTCTTCCTCTTCTTTTTCTTTTCATTCCTCTTCTCCTTCTTGCTCCTCGTCTTTTTCTTCTTCTTCCTTTTTCATCATCTTCTTCTTCATCATCTTTTCTTCTTCTTCTTCATCTTCTTCTACATCTTCTTCTTCTTCTTCTTCTTCTTCTTCTTCTTCCTCTGCTTCCTCTTCTT
>JAIUJO010000983.1:17500-22500 GCA_023846275.1 Vanilla planifolia | reverse complement strand
CCTCACTTACTTCTTCTTTTCCTTCTTCTTCTTCTTCCTCCTCCTCTTTCTCTTCCTCTTCTTCTAATTCTTCTTCTACTTCTTCTTCTTCTCCTCCTTCTTCTTGTTTTTGTTCTTCTTCCTCTTGCTCTTCTTCTTCTTCCTCCTCTTCTTCATCATCATCATCATCTTCTTCAAAAACTTTTTCTTCATCTATTATTTGCTCCTATTCTTCTCCAACTTCTTCCTCCTCATCTTCTTCCATTTTTTCCTCTTCTTCTTCTTCTTCATTATCAACATCATCTTCTTCTTTTACTTCTTCTTCCTCTTCTTCTTCTTTTTCTTCCTATTCTTCTTCTTCTTCTTCTTCTTCTTCTTCTTCTTCTCCTTCTTTGTCTTCTTCTTGTTCATCTTCTTCTTCCTCTTGCTCTGCTTCTTCCTCTTCTTCTTCTTCGTCATCATCATCATCATCTTCTTCTTCTACTACTACTTTTTGCTCCTCTTCTACTCCTTCTACCTTCTCCAATTCTTCTTCTTCATTATCAACATCATCTTCTTCTTTTACTTCTTCTTCTTTAACATCTTTTTCTTCTTCTTTCTGTCCATCAACTTCTCCTTCTCTTACTTTTTCTTCCTCTTTTGTTTATTGTTCTTGTTCTTCTTCTTCATCTTCTTTGTCCTCATCTTCTAATTTTTCCTCTTGCTTCTTATTTTTCTTCTTCTTCCTCTTCTTCTACTTCATCTCACTCTTCTTCTTGTTCATTTTCTAGTTTTTCTTCTTCAACGTCGTCATCTACTTCTTGTTCTTCTTTTTCATCTTCTCTGTCTTCTTCTTCCCCTTCTTCTTCTTGTTCATCTTATGCTTATTCTTCTTCTTGTTCTTCTTCATAATTTCCTTCTTCTTCGTCTTCCCCGTCTTCTTCTTCTTCTTTTCCTTCCCCATCTTCTTCTTCTTCCTCTTCTTCTTCTTCTTCCTCTTCTACCTCTTCTTCTTCCTCCTCTTGTTCTTCTTATTCCTCTTCTCATTTTTCTTCTTCTTCTTCTACTTCTTTTTCTCGTTCTTCTACTACTACTTCTTCATCTTCTTCTCCTTCTTCTTATCCTACTTATTCTCTTTCTTCTCCTTCTTCTTCTTCTTCTTCATTCTTTTCCTCTTCTTCTTCTTCTTATTCTTTTTCCTCTTCTTCATCTTATTCTTCTTCTTCTTCATCTTCCACTTCTTGTTCTTCTTAACCTTCTTCCTCTCCAGGTTTTTCTTCATCTTCTACTTCTTCTTCTTCTTCTTCTTCTACTATTACTATTTCTTCATCTTGTTCTTATTCTTCCTCCTCTTCATCATCATCATCATCTTCTTCTTCTTCTTCTTCTTCCTCTTCTTCTTCTTCTTTGTTTTCTTTTTCTTCTTCTTCTTCATCATCTTCTTTTTCTTTTGCATCTTCATCTCCATCATCTTCTTCTTGTTCTTCTTGCCCTTCTTTTTCTTTTACTACAACTTCCCCTTCTTCTCCATCTTCTTCTTTGCCTTCTTCATCTTCTCCTACTTCTACTTCTCTATTTTCTCCTTCTTCTTCTTTTTCTTTTTCGTCTTCTTCTTCTTCTTCTTCCTCTTCCTTTTCTTCTCCTTCTTTCTTTTCTACTTCTTCTTTTTCTTCTTCTTCTTCTTCTTCTTCCTCCTTCTCCTCCTCCGCTTCTCCTACTTCTTCTTCTTCACCTTCTTCTTCCTCTCCTACTTTTTGTTTTTTTCTTCTTCTTCTACTTCTTCTTCCTCTTACTTCTTAATCTTCTTCTTATTCTTCTTCTTCTTCTTCCTATTCTTCTTCTTATTCTTCTTCTTCTTCATCATCATCTTCTTCCTCTTCTTCTTCTTTTTCTACCCATTCCAATTCTTCTTTCTCTTCTTCTTATTATTGTTATTATTATTCTTCTTCTTCTTCAACTTCTTCTACCTCTTTTTCTTCGTCTTCTTCTTCTTCTACTTCTTCTTCTTGTTCTTCCACTTCTTCATCTTCTTTTACATCTTATTGTAATTCTTCTTCTACTTGTTCTTCCTCTTCTTCATCTTCTATTTGTTCTTCTTCTTCTTCTTCTCCTCCTACTTCTTCATCATCTTCTTCATCTTCTTCTTCTTCTTCCCCATGCACTTCTTCATCACCTTCTTCTTCTCCTACTTTTTCTTCTACTTCTTCTTTTTCTTTTACTTCTTCTTCTCCTTCTTCTTCTTCTTACTTTTGTCCTTCTTCTTCATCATCATCATGATCTTCATCTTATTCTTCTTCTGCTTCTTCTTCTCCTTCCACTTCATCTTCTTGTTCTTCTTCTTCTAATTCTTCTTCTTCTTCATCTTCTTCTTCTACTTCGTTCCCTTCATTTTCTTTTTCTTATTTTTCTTCTTCTTCTTTGTATTTTTCTACTCCTACTTCATCATCTTCTTTTTGTTCTTCTACTCCTTCCTATTCTTCTTCTTCTTCTTCTTCTTCTTTTACTTCCACTTTTCTTCTTCTTCTTCTTCTTTTTCCTCCCCCTCTTCTTCCTCTTCTTCTTCTTCTTCTTCTTCTTCTTGTTCTTCTTCTTCCTCTTGTTCTTCTTCTTCTACTACTTTTCCTTTGTCTTCTTCTTCTTCTTCTACTTCTACTTCTTCTTCTTCTTCTTATTCTTCTTCCACTTCTTCTTCTTCTTCTTCTCACTCTTCTTCTTCTTCTTCCTCCTTCTCTTCTTTTTCTTCCATCTTCTTCTTCGGCTTCTTCTTTTAAATCTTCTTGTTCTTCTTCATCTTTGTCTTCTCTGTCTTCTTCTTCTTCTTCTTCTTCTTCTTCTTCTACTTGTTGTTCATCTTCATCTTCTTCTACTTCTTGTTCTTCTCCTTCTTCTTCTTCTTGTTCTTCTTTGTCTTCCTTTTCTTCTTCTTCTTCTTATTCTTCTTCCTCTTCTTTTTCTTTTTCTTCTTCTTCTTCTTCTTCTTCTTCTTCTCGTTCTTCTTC
Organism: Vanilla planifolia; assembly: GCA_023846275.1. Classification (NCBI taxonomy): domain Eukaryota; kingdom Viridiplantae; phylum Streptophyta; class Magnoliopsida; order Asparagales; family Orchidaceae; genus Vanilla; species Vanilla planifolia. Next base: position 19,543 of record JAIUJO010000983.1, on the reverse strand, counting down.
TTACTCTTCTTCTTCTTCTTGATCGTCTTCTTCTTCTTCTTCTTCTTCTTCTTCTTCTTCTTCTTACTCTTCTTCTTCTTCTTCGTCGTCTTCTTTTTCTTCTTCTTCTTCTTCCTCTTCTTCTTCTTTTTACTCTTCTTCTGCTTCTTCATCGTCTTCTTCTTCTTCTTCTTCTTCCCCTACTTCTTCTTTTTCTTCTTCTTCTGCTTATTTTTTCTTCTTCTTCTTCTTCCTCCTCTGTGACTTCTTCCTCTTCCTCTTCTGCTTTTTCTTCTTCATCTTACTCTTCTTCTTCTTCTTCCTCCTCCTCTTTTCTTCTTCTTTTGTTTCTTCTATTTCTTCCTCCTCCAATAACCCTTCTTCCTCCTCTACTTCAACATTTTTCTCTTCTCCTACTTCTACTACTTCTTCTTCTATCTCTTCTTCTTCGTCCTCTTTTTTGTCTACTTCTTCCTCTTCTTTTTCTTCTTCTTGTTCTTCTTCTTCTTGTTTTTCTTCTTCTTCTCCTTCTTCTTCGTACCGTTCCCCTTCTTCGTCATCATTCTTTTTCTTCTTATTCTTCTACTGCTACTGTTGCTTCTTGTGCTTCTTCTATTTCTTCTTCTTCATCATCATCCTCTCCTACTTCATTATCTTCTTCTTTGGCTTCTTCTTCATCATCTTCTTCTTCTTCTTACTCTTCTTGTCCTTCCTCCTTTTACTTTTTTTCTTCTTCTTTTTCTTCCTCTTCTTCTCCTTTTTCTTCCTCCTCTTCTTCTTTTTGTTCTTCTACTTCTTCTTCTCCTTCCTATTCTTCTTCTTCTTTTTCTTCTTCGTCATCATCATCATCTTCTTCTTCTTGATCTTCTTCTTCTTTTTCTTCTTCATCCTCTTCTAGTTCTTCTTCTTCTTCTTCCTCTTCTTTTCCTTTTTCTTCTTCCTCTTCTTCTTCTTCTACTTCTTCTTCTACTTCTCCTTCTTCTTCTTTTTCTTCCACCTCATCCTGATAATCATTATCTTCTTCTTCTTCTTCTTCTTCTTCTTGTTCTTCTTCCTCTTGTTCTTCCTCTTCTTCTTCTTCCTCTTATTCTTCTTATTCTTCTTAATCTACTTATTTGTCTTCTTCTTCTTCTTCTTCAGCTACTTCTTCTTTTCTTCTTTTTTTTCTTCTTCTTCTTCTTCTTCTTCTTCTTGTTCCTCTTCTTCTTCCTATGCTTCTCCTTCTTCTTCTTCTTCTTCTTACACCTCGTCATCATCTTCTTCTACTTCTTGTTCTTCTTCTCCTATTTCTTCCTCTTCTTCTTCCTCTTCTTCTTCCTCCTCTTCTTCTTCTTCTTCTTTTTCTTTTTTTTCTTTTTAACCTTTTTCTTCCTCTTCTACTACTTCATTTTCTTCTTTTTCTTCTTCTTTTGCTTCTTCTTATTCATCTACTTCTTCATCTGCCTCTATCTTCCTCTTTTTCTTCTCCTTTTTCTTCTTTTTGTTCATCTTGTTCTTCTTCTTCTATTTCTTCTTCTTCTTCTTCATCTTCTTCTTCGTCTTTTTCTTCTTCTTCTTCCCCTAACTTTTTCTTCTTTTTCTTTTTCTAGTCCTACTACTACTTTTCTTCCTTTTGCTTTAGTGCTTCTTCTTCATCTTTTCTTCTTCTCATTCCTCTTCTACTTCTTCGTCATCTTCTTCTACTTCTTCTCCTTGCTCTTTTTCTTTTTTTTCTCTTCTTGTTCTTGTTCTTCTTCTTCTTGTTCTTCTTCTCTCTATTCTTCTCCAGCCTCTTCTTCATCCACTTCATCTTCTTTTTTTTCTCCTTCGTCTTCTTCATAATCTTTTTCTTCTTTTTCTTCTTCTACTTCTTCTTCTACCACTTTTTCTTCTTCTTCTTCTTCTTCTACTTCTTCTTCCTCTTCCTCTTCTTTCTTATCCACTTCTTCTTATTTTTACTCTCCTTTTTTTTCGTATTCTTCTTCTTCTTCTTCCACTTCCTCTTTTTGTTCATCATCTTCTACTTCTTCTTCTTATTCTTCTTTTTCCTCTTGCTCTTCTTCTTTTTCTTCTTCTTCTTCTTCA
>JAIUJO010000983.1:0-10000 GCA_023846275.1 Vanilla planifolia | reverse complement strand
TCATTGTACTTCTTCACCGCTTCTTCTTCTTTTCTTCATCATCGACTTTGTGTTTTCATCATCTTCATCATCGTCTTCTCTTCTTCTACTACTACAACTTCTTAATCTTCTACTTCTTCTTCTTCTCTTCACCATCTTCTTCTTCTTCTTCTTCTTCTTCCTACTATTCTTCTTCTTCTTCTTCTTCCTCCTCCTCTTCTCCTTCTTCTTCTTCTACTTTTTTGTCTTCTTGTATTCTTCTTCTTCTTCTTCTTCTTCTACTACTTCTTCTTCCTTTTCTTCTTCCTCTTCTTCTTCTTTTACTTTTTCTACTTGTTCTTCTTCTTCTCCTCCATGTTCTTTGTCTTCTATTCTTCGTATTCTTCTTCTTCTTCTTGTTCTACTTCTTCTTCATCTTCTTCATATTTCCCTTTTCTCTTCATCGTCTTCTTCTTCTTCCTCCTCTTTCTACTCTTCTACTTCTCCTTCCTCCTCTTTTTCTTCTTTTACTTCTCCTTTTTGTTGTTCTTCTTCTTTATCTTCTTCTTCTTCTTCTTCTTCCTCTACTACTACTATTACTTCTACTACTACCACCACTACTCAGTCTTCTTCTTCTTCTTCTTCCTCTTCTTCTTCCTTTACTTCTTCTTCATCTTCTTCTTCTTCCTTTACTTTTTCATCATCTTCTTCTTCTTCTTCCTCATCTTCATCATCATCTCTTCTTGTTCTTCTTCTTGTCCTTCTTCTTCTTCATCATCTTCTACTTCTTCTTTTTCTTCTTTTTCTTCTTTTCTTCTTCTTCTTCTTCTCCATCTTCTTCTTCTTCTTCTTTATTTTCTTCTTCTTCTACTTGTTCATTCCTCTTCTTCCCCTCCTTCTTCCCCTTGTTCCTCTTTTCTTCTTCTTCTTCTTCTCTCCTTGTCCTTCTTCTGCTCCTTGTTCTTCATCTTGTTATTTGTTTTATTACTATTTTCTTCTTCTTGTTCATCTTCATCATCTTCTTTTTCTTCTTCTTCTTCTTCTACTACTTCTTCTCTACTACTCCTTCTTTTTCTTCGTTTTCTTCTTCTTCTTCTTCTTCTTCTTCTTCTTCTTTTCTTCATCTTCTTGTTTTTCTTCTTCTTCTTCTTTTTCTTCTTCTTTATCTTCTTTCTCTTCGACTTCTCTTCTTCTTGTTCTTCTTACTCTTCTCTCCTTCTTCTCTTCCTCTTCTTGCAAACCTCTCATCCTCTCTTCTTCTTCTTCTTCTTCTACTACTACTACTTCTTCATCTTTTTCTTTTTCTCCTCTTATTCCCATTCTTCTTCTTCTTCTTCTTTTTCTTCTTCTTCCTCTTCTTCTTCTTCTTCTTCTTTATCTGCTTCTTCATATTCAACTTAATTTTCTTCTTCTTCTTCTTTCTATTCTTTTCATTGTACTTCTTCATCTCTTCTTCTCTTTTTTTCTTAATCATCATCTTCTTGTTCATCATCTTCTTTTTCTTCGTCTTCTCTTCTTTTTCTACTTCTACTACTTCTTCTACTTCCCGTTCTTCTTCTTCATCTTCTTCTTCATCTCCTACTCTTTTACTACTTCTTCTTCCTTTTTTTCTCCAACTTCTTCTTCCTCTTCTTCTTCTTCTTTTTCCTCTTCTTCTTCTCTTCTTTCTTCTTCTTCTTCTTCTCCTCGTTTTTCTTCTTCTCCTTCATATTCTTCATCTTCTTATTCTTCTTATTCTTCTTATTCTTGTTCTTCTTCTTCTACTTCTACTTCTTTACTTCTTCTTCTCATTCTTCTATTTCTTCTATCTTTTCTTTTACTTCTTCTTTTTCTACTTCTTTTTCTTCTTCTTCCCTTCAACTTCTTCTTCTTCTTCTTCCTCTCCTTCTTCTTATTCATTTTCTTCTTCTACTTCAACTTCTACTTCTTCTTCTTCTTATTTTGCTTCTTCTTTCTGTTCTTCTTCTTCTTCTTCTTCTTTGACTTCCTCTTCCTCTTACTTCTCGTTCTTCTCCTTCATCCTCTTCTTCTTTCTTTTCTTTTTCTTCTTCTTCGTTTTCTTCTTCTTCCTCTTCATCTACTTCTTCTTCTAACTTCTTCACCTTCTTCTTTTTCTTCTTCTTCTTCTCTTCTACTTCTTCTACTTCTTCTTCTTCTTCCACTTCCTCTTCTTTTTCTTCTACTTCTTTTATTTGTTCTTCTTCTTCTTCTTCTTCTTCTTCTTCTTTATCCTCTTTTTTCATATATCTACTCTTCCTTCTTCTTCTTGATCATCCTCTTCCTCTTCTTCTTCTTCTTCTTCTTCTTCTTCTTCTTCTCCTCCTTCCTCTTCTTCTTATTCTCCTACTTCTTCTTCTTCTTCTTCTTCTTCTTCTTCTTCTTCTCCTTCTTCTTCTTCTTCTTCAAATTCTCCTTCTTCTTCTTCTCCTTCTTCTTCTTCTTCTTCTTCTTCTCCTTCTTCTTCTTCTCCATCTCCTTCTCCTTCTCCTTCTTCATCTTCTTCTCCGTCTCCTTCTCCTTCTTCTTCTTCTCCTACTCCTCCTCCTTCTTCAACTTCTTCTCCTACTGCTTCTCCTTCTTCTTCTTCTTCATCTTCTTCTTCTTCTTCTTCTTCTTCTCTGCTCTCCTTCTTCTTCACCTTCTTCTTCTTCTCTGACTTCTTCTTCATCCTCTTCTTCTTATTCTTCTTGTTCTTCTTCTTCTTCTTCTTTTCTTCTTCTTTCTCTCCTTCTCTTTCTTCTTCTTCCTCCTCCTCCGCTTCATCATCATCATCTTCTTCTTCTTCTTCTTCTTCTTCTTCATATTCTTCTACTTCAATTTCTTTGCCTCTTTCTTCCCCTTCTTCATTAGGTTCTTCTTCTTTTTTTTTCTTCTTCATTTTCATTAACATCTTCTTCTTCTCCAACTTCTACTTCTTCTTCTTCTCCTTCTTCTTCTTCTTCATCTTCCTCTTCTTCATTTTCTTTTTCTTCTTCTTCTACTAGTTCTAACAACTTCTTCTACTACTACTTCTTCTTCTTTATTTTTTCATCTTCTTCAACAACTTCTCCTTCTCCTACTTCTAGTTCTTCCTCTTCTACTTGTTTTTTCTTCTTCTTCTTCTTCCTTGTTCTTCTTTCTCTTCTTTTTCTTCTTTCTCTTATTTCTTCTTCTTCTTCTTCTTCTCCTTCTTCTTCTTCTTCTTTGTCATCTTCTTCTTCTACTTCTTCCTCTTCTTCTTGTTCTTTTTTGTTCTTGTCCTTCTTCTTCATCTTCTTCTTCGTCCTCCTCCTCCTCTTCTTCTTCTTCTTCTTCTTCTTCCTCTTCATCATCTTCTCTTCTTCTTCTTCTTCTTCTTCTTTTTCTTTTTCTCCTTCTTCTTTTTTTCCTTTTTCTTCTTCTTCTTCTTCTTATTCATCTCACTCTTCTTCTCCATCATCTTCTTCTTCTTCTTCTTCCTCCTCCTCCTCCTCTTTGACTATCTTCTTTTCTCCTTCATCATCATCTTCTTCTTCTTCTTATTCTTAATCTTATTATACTGCTTCTTCTACATCTTCATCGTAGCCATCTTCTTCTTCAAAATCTTCTTTTTCTTCCTTTTGTCCTTCTTCTCCTCCTCCTTCTATTGCTTCTTCCTCTTCTTCTTATTCTCCTCCTCATTCTTCTTCTTTTACTTCTTTAATTCATCATCATCATCTTATTATTATTATTATTATCCTTGTTATTATTCTTCAGCTTCTTTATCTTCTTCTACTTCTTCTTCTTATTCTTTTTTCTCTCACTACTACTACTTCTTCTTCTCCTCCTCCTCCTTCTTCTTCTTCTTATTATTATTCTTCTTCTTCCTCTTCTTCTTATTCTTCCTCTTACTTCTTCTTCTTCTTCTTCTTCTTATTCTTCTTCTACTTCTTTTTCTTCTACTTCTTCCTCTTCTTCCTCTTCTTCTTCTTCTTCTTGTTCTTATTCCTCATCATCATCATCTTCTTCTTCTTCTTCAATATCTTCTTCTTCTCCTACCTCTTCTACTTGTTCTTCTTCTTCTTATCTTTCTACTTCTTCACCTTCCTCTTCTCTTCTTTTTCTTTTTCATCATCTTCTTATTCTTTTCTTCTTCTTCTTCTTTCTCTACTTCTCCTACTTCTTTTTCCTTTTCTTCCTCTTATTCTTTTTCTTCTTCTTTTTCTTCTTCTTCTTCTTCTTCTTCTTCTTCTTGATTTTCTACTTCTACATTTTCTTCTTAATATTCTTCTTCTTCTTCATCATTATCTTACTCTTCTTTATCCTCTTCTTCTTCTTCATTGTCCTCTTCTTCTTCTTCTTCTTCTTTCTCATCATCTTCACTTCTTCTTCTTGTTGTTCTTCTTCTTCTTCCACTTCTTCGTCTTATTCTTCCTCTTCTTCTTCTTCTTCTTCTTCTTCTGGTTCTACTTCTTCTTCATCATCTTCTTCTTCTTCTTCACCTTCACCTTCTTCTTCCTCTTCTTCTTCTTTGCCTTCTGATTCTTCTTTTTCTTCTTCTTCTCTTCCTTTTTCTTTTTCTTCTTCTTCTTCTTCTATCTTTTTCTTCTTCTTTTTCTTCCTCTTCTTCTACTTTCTCTTTCTCTTCTTCTACTTCCCCTTCTTTTTCTTCTTTCTTCTTCCTATTCTTCTTCATCCTGTTCTTCTTTTATATCTTTATCCTGTTCTTTATCTTCTTTGCCTTCTCCTTAGTGTTCTTTTTGTATTTGTTCTTCTTCTTCTTCTTCTACTTCTTCTTCAATTACTTTTTCTACTAAAACTTCTTTTTCTTCTTCTTCTTCTTCTTTCCCATTCTTCTTCTTCTTCTTCTTCTCTTACTTCTTCTTCTTCTTATTTTTCCTCCTCCTGCTCTTCATCTTCATCTTCTTCTTCCTTCATATTCTTTTTGTTCTTCTTCCTCTTCTTCTTCTTCTTCTTCTTCTTCTTCTTCTCCTCCTCCTTCTACTTCTTTTTCTTCTTCTTCATTTTCTTCTTCCTCTTCCTCTTCTTCTTCTTCTTGTCCTTCTTCTCCTTCTTATTCACCTCCTTTGTTTTCTTCTTTTTCTTCTTCTTCAACTTTTTCTTCTTGTTCTTCTTCTTCTTCCTCTTCTTCTTCTTTCTTCTTCTTCTTCTTCTTCGTCTTCTTCTTCTTCTTTCTTCTTCTTCCTCTTCATCATCATCCCCTTCTTCTTCCTCTTCTTCTTCAACTTCTTCTTCTTCTTCTTCTTCTTCTTCTTCTTTTTCTTGTACTTTTTGTTCTTCTTCTCTTTCTTTTTATTCACCTTCTTCTACTTCTCTTACTTCTTCTTCTTCTTCTTCTTCTTCTTCTTCCTCTTCTTCTTCTTATTCTTCTTCTTCTACGTCATCTTCATTATCACCACCATCATCATCATCATCTTCTTCTTCTACTACTACTTCTGCTTCTACTACTTCTTCTACCACTTCTTTTTGTTGTTGTTGTTCTTCTTCTTCTTCTTCATTAACTTCTTCTACTTCTCATACTTCTTCTTCTTCCCCTTTTTCTTCTTTTTTTTCTTCTTCTTCTTCCTCTTCTTCTTCTTCTTCCTCCTCTTCATCTTCTTCTTCTTCTTCTACATCTTCTTCTTCTTCTTCTTCCTCTTCTTCCTTTTCATCTTCTTCTTCTTCTTCTTCTTCTCTTTCTTCTTCTTCTTCTCCTTCTTCTTCTTCTTATCATTCTTCATATGCATTTTCTCATTCATCTTCCTTTTCTTCTTCTTCTTCTTCTCCTTCTTCCTAATAATCATCATCTCCTTCTTCTTCTTCTTCTTCTTCTCTTTCTTCTTCTTCTTCTCCTTCTTCTTCTTCTTGTCATTCTTCATATGCATTTTCTCATTCATCTTCCTTTTCATCTTCTTCTTCTTCTCCTTCTTCCTAATCATCGTCATCTCCTTCTTCTTCTTCTTCTTCTCCTCCTCCTCCATCCTCTCCATCTTCTTTTTCTTCTTGTTGTTTTTCTTGTTCTTGTTCTTCTTCATGTTAATCTTCTTCTTCTTCCTATTACTCTTCTTCTTCTTCTTCTTTTTCTTCCTCTTCTTCTTCCTCTTCCTCTCCTTCTTCTTTTTTGTCTTATTTTTCTTCTTTTTCTACTTCTTCTTCCTCATCATCATCATCATCATCTTCTTCTTCTACTACTACTACTTCTTTCTCTTCTTCTCCTTCTTCTTCCTCAATTTCTACTTCTTCTTCTTCTTCCTCTTCGCCTTTTTCTTCTTGTCCTTCTTCGTGTTTTCCTTTTCCTATTCTTCTTCTTCTTCAGCTTCTTCATCTTTTTTTTCTTTTTCTACTTCTTATTCTTCTCTTTCTTCTCCATCTTTATTATCATGTTCTTCTTCTTCTTAATCTTCTTTTTCTTCTGCTTCTCCTTGTTCTCCTCCTCCTCCACCTGCTTCTTCTTCTTCTTCTTCTTCTACTTCTTATTCTTCTTCCTCTTCTTCTTCTTTTACTTCTACTACTACTACTACTACTACTACTACTTCATCTTCTTCTTCTTCTTCTTCTTCTTCTTCTTCTTCTTCTTCCTCTTCTTATTTTTCTTCTTCTTCTCTTCACCTTCATCATCTTCTCCTACTTCTTCTTCTTCTTCTTCTCCTATTTCTTCTTCTTCTTTTCTTCTTCTTCTTTTTTGTCTTCTTCTTCACCTTCTTATTCGTCCTCTTCCTCTTCTTCTTATTGTTCCTCTTACTTGTTCTTGTTCTTCTTCTTCTTCTTCTTACTCTTCTTCATCTTCTTTTTCTTCTACCTCTTCATTTTCTTCTTTTTCTTCTTCTTCTTCTTCTCTTTCTCCTTCTTTTTCTTCTACTACTAGTTCTTCCTCTTGTTTATCTTCCTCTTCTACTTCTTGTTTTTCTATTTCACCTTCCTCTTTTTCTCTTACTTTTTCTTCTTCTTATTATTATTATTATTATTCTCCTTCTTTTCTTCTTCTTCTTCCTCTTCTTATCATTCTTCTTCTTCATTTACTTCCTCTTATTCTTATTCTTCTTCTTCTTCTTCTTCTACTTCTTCTTCCTCTTCTTGTTCTTCTAGTTCTTTTTCTTGTTCCTCTTCAGAATCTTCATCCTCTTCTTCCTCTTCTTCTTCTTTTTCTTTTTCTTCCACTTCTTCTTCTTCTTGTTCATCCTCTTCTTGTTCTTCTTCTACTTCGTCCTCTTCTTCTTCTTCTTCTTCCTCATCTTCTTTACTCTTTCTTCTACTTGTTCATCATCTTCTTCTTCTTCTTCCTCTTCCTCTTCTTCTTCTTCTTCTTCTTCTTCTTCTGCTTCTACTTGTTCTTCCTCTTCCTCTTTTTCTTCTAATTCTTCTTCTTATTCTTCTTATTCTTCTTCTTCTTCTTCTTCTAGTTCTTTTTCATCTTCTTCATCTTCTTCCTCTTCGTCCTCTTCTTCTTCTTCTTTTTTTTTTCTTCTTCTCCTTCTTCTTCTTCACCTTCCTCTTCTTATCTTACTTTTTCTTCTTCTTCTTCTTCATCTTCTTCTTCTTCTCCTTCTTTTCTTCTTCTTGCTCTTCTTATCGTTCTTCTTCTTCTTCATTTTCTTCCTCTTATTCTTCTTTTTCTTCTTCTTCTTCTTCTTCCTCTTCTTCTAGTTCTCATTCTTTTTCTTCTTCATCATCTTCATCTTCTTATTCCTCTTCTCCTCCTTCTTTTTCTTTTTCTTCTTCTTCTGCTTCTTCTTCTTCTTCATCGTCTTCTTCATCTTCTTCTACTTCGTCCTCTTCTTCTTCTTCTTCTTCCTCAACTTCTTCTTCTTATTCTTCTTCTTCTTCGTATTCTTCTACTACTACTTCTTCTTCTTCTTCTTCTACTTCTTCAACTTTTTCTTCTTCTACTTCTTCTTCTCTGCCTTCTTCTTCTTCTTCCTCTTCTTCTCCTTTCTTCTTCTTCATCATCATCATCATCATCTTCTTCTTCTTCTTCTCCTTCATCTTCATCCTCTTCTTTCTACTATTCTTCTAGTTCTTCTTCTTTTTCTTCTTCTTATTCTTCTTCTTCTTCTTCTTCTTCACTTCTTCTTCAACATCCTCTCTTCTCCTACTTCTTCTTCCATATGTTCTTCTTCTTCTTCTCCTTCTTCTTCTTCTCCTCCTTCTTTCTGTTCTTCTTCACCTTTTCATTACTTCTTCTTCTTCCTCGTCTTCTTCTTCTTCTTGTTCCTCAACTTCTTCTTGTTCTTCTTCTTTTACTTCTTCTTCTTCTACTACTTCTTTTGTTCATCTTCTTCTTCTTCTTAATCAACTTCTTCTTCTCATACTTTGTTATACTTTCTCTTTTTTTCTTCTGCTTATTATTCTTCTTCTTCTTCATCTTCTTCTTCCTCTTACTTCATCCTCTTTTACTTCTTCTTCTACTTCTTCTTCTTCTTCCTCCTCCTCTTCTTCTTCTTCTTCTTCTCCTTCTTCTTCTCCTCGTCCTCCTCCTCCTTCTTCTTCACCTTCTTCTTTTTCTTCTTGTCATTATACTTATTCTTTTTCTTTTTGTTCTTCTTCTTCTTCGTCTTCTTCTTCTTATTCTTTTTCTTCTACTTCTTCTTCTCCTTCTTCTCTATCTTCTTCTTAAACTTCTTCAACTTCTCGTTCCTCTTCATCTTCTGCTTCTTCTTGTTCTTCTACCTCTTCTTGTCCATCTTCGTCTTCCTCCTATTTTTCTTTTTTTTGACTTCTTCTTCTTCTTCTTCATCATCATCATCATCATCTTCTTCTTCTTCTTCTACTACTACTTCTTTATCTTCTTCTCCTTCTTTTTCTTGACATTCTTCTCCTTCTTCTTCTTCTTCTTCTTCTTCTTATTCTTCTCCTTTTTCTTTTCCTTCTCCTTCTTTGGCTTTTTGTTATTCCTCTTCTTCTTTTTCTGCTTCTTCTTCTTTTTCTTTTTCTTCTTCTTCTTCTTCTTCTTCTTCTTGTCCTTTTTCATATTCTTCTTCTTCTTCTTCTTCTTTGACTTCTTTCTCTTCTTAAACTTCTTCTTCTTCTTCTTCTTCTACCACTTCTTCCCCTTCTTCTTCTTCATGTTCTTCTTCTTCTTCTACTACTACTACTTCCTCTTTTTCTTCTTCTTCTTCATCCTCTTCTTCATCTTCTTCTTCTGTTTTTTCTTCTTTTTCTTCTTCTCAAACTTCCCCTTCTTCCTCTCCTTCCTCTTCTTCTCCTTCTCCTTCTTTCACTTCTTCTTCTTCATCTTTTTCTTCCACTTCCACTACATCTTCTTGTTCTTCTTCTTCTTCTTTTTCTTCTTCTTCTTCTTCTTCGTCTTCTTCTTCTTCTTCTTTCTTCTTCTTCTTCTTGGTTCTTCTTCCTCTTCCTTTACTCCTTCTCCTCCTCCTTATTCATCTCCTTCTTTGTTTTCTTCTTCTTCTTCTTCTTCTCCCCCCTTCTTCTTCTTCCTCTTCTTCTTCTTTCTTCTTCTTTTGCTTCTTCAACATCATTGTCTTCTTCTTCCTCCTCTTCTTCTTCTTTTTCTTCTTCTTCTTCTCCTTCTTTATCTTTTTCTTATTCTTCTTCTTTTTGTTATGCTTCTTCATCTACTTCTTCTTCTTCTTCTTCTTATTCTTATTTTTGCTCTTCTTCTTCTTGTTTAACTTCTTCCACTTTGTCTTCTTCCTCTTCTTCAACTTCTTGTTGTTCTTTTTCTTCTTCTTCTATTTCTACCTCTACATCTTCTTCCCCAACTTCTTCTTCATGTTCTTTTTCTTCTTCTACTGCTACATCTTCTTCGTCTTCTTCTTCTTCTTCTTCCTTTTCTCCATCTTCTTCCTGTTCTTTGTCCTCTCCATCTTCCTCTTCTTCTTCCCCTCCCACTCCTTCACCTTCTTCTTCTTCTTTTTGTTCTTCTTCCTCTTCTTTTTTATCATCATCTTCTTCTTCTTCTTCCACTTCTTCTTCTTCTTCTTCTTCTTCTCATCCTTCTTCTTTTCTTTCTCCTTCTTCTGCTTCTTCAACTTTTCTTCTTGTTCTTCTTGATCTTCTTCTTCTCCCCCTTCTTCTTCTTCTTCCTCTAATTCTTGTTTCTTCTTCTTCTTCTTCTTCTTCTTCTTCATCATCATCGTCTTCT
>JAIUJO010003078.1:32500-45753 GCA_023846275.1 Vanilla planifolia | reverse complement strand
TTCTCTTTCTTCAACTACGTCCACTTCTTCTTCTCCATCTTCTTACTCTTCTTCTGCTTTTTCTCCTTCTTTTCCTTCTTCTTCTTCTTCTTCTTCCTATTCTTCTTGTTCCTCTCATTCTTCTTCTTCGAGTTCTTCTTCTCCATATTTTCTTCCTCTTCTGCTTCTTCTTCTTCTACTACTATTAAATCTACTTCTTCTTCTTGTTAATCGTCATCATCATCATCTTCTTCTTCTTCTACATCTTATTATTATTCTTATTCTTCTATTCCATCTCTTTCTAATTCTGTTATTCTTCCTCTTCTGCTTCTTCTTCTTCTTCTCATACTCTTCTTCTTCTTTCCCTCTTCTACTTCTTCTTTTCTTCTTCTTCATCTTCTTCTACTAGTTCTTGTTCTTGTTCTTGTTCTTTAACTTCTTCTTCTTCATCTCTACTTCTACTTTCTCTTCTTCGTGTTCTTCTTCTTCTCATTTTCTTCATCTTCATCTTTTATTTCTCTTCTTCTTCTACTTCTTCATCTTCTTCTTCTTCTTCTTCTACATCTTCTTCTTTTTCTTCTCCTTCTTCTTCTTCTTCTTCTTCTTCTTTTGCATCTTCTTCTTCTGCTTTCCCTTCATTTTCTTCTCCTTCTTCTTCATCTTCTTCTTCTTTTTCTTCTTTTATTTCTTCTCCTTCTTCTTGATCTTCTACTTCTTCTTGTTCTACTTCTTCTCCTTCTTCTTCTTTGCCATCTCCTTCTTCTTCTTCTTCTTCTTCTTCTCTTCTTCTTCTTCTTCTTCTACATCACCTTCTTCTTCTTTGCCATCTCCTTCTTTTTCTTCTTCTTCTTCTTCTTCTTCCTACTCCTCTCTTCTTCTCATTCTTCTTCATCTTCTTCTTCGTCTTCTACATCTTCTACTTCTACTTCTTCTTCTTCTACATCTTCACCTTATTCTTCATCATTTCTTCTTCTTCTTATTCCTCTTCTTCTTCTTCTTGTTCTTCTTCTTCTTCTTTTCCTTCTTCTTCTTCTTCTTCTTCTTCTTCTTCTTCTTTTTGTTCCTCTTGTTCTTTTTCTTCAACTTCTTCTTCCCCATATTTTTCTTCCTCTTCTACTTCTTCTTTTCTTGTTGTACTACTACTACTACTACTTCTACTTCTTCTTCTTCTTCTTCTTAATGATCATCATAATCATCTTCTTCTTCTTCTACTACGTATTCTTCTTCTTCTTCATCTTTTCCATCTCCTTCTTTTCTTGTTCTTCTACTTCTATTCTACTCTTCTTCTTCTTCTCCTACTCCCCTTCTTCTTTTCCACATCTTCTTCTTCTTCTTCTTCTTCTACTACTACTACTTCTACAACAAATACTTCTACTACTACTTCTACTTCTCCTTCTTTTCCTTCTTCTACTTCTTCTTCTACTACTTCTTCCTCTTCTTCTTCTTCTACTTGTTCTTCTTCTTCTTCTTCTTCTACTTCTTCTTCCTATTCTTCTTCTTCTTCTTCTTCCTCTCTTCTACATCTACTTCTACTTCTTCTTGTTCTTCTTTTTCTTCATCTTCTTCATCTTCATCTCTTTCTTCTTCTTCTTCTTCTTCTTCTTCTTCTCTTCTTCTTCTTCTACATCTACTTCTTTTTCTTCTTCTTAATTTCCTTTTTCTTCTTCTTCCTCTTCTACATCTTCTACTTGTTGTTCTTCTTCTTCTCCTTTTTCTTTTTCTTCATTTTCTTCCTCTATTTCAACTTCTTCTCTTCTTCTTCTTCTGATTCTTCTTCTTCTTCTTCTTCTTCTTCTCTTATTCATCATCATCATCATCATCTTCTTCTTCTTCTTTATCATCTTCTTCTCTCCTTCTTCTTCTTCTTCTTCTATTTCTTCCTCTGAGACTTCTCTTATTTTGTCTTCTTCTTCTTCTTCTTCTTTTTCATCGCCTTGTTCTTCTACTTGTTCTTCTTCTTCTCTCATCTTCTCCTCTTCTTCTTCTACTTCTTCTCCTTCTTCTTCTTATATTTGTTCTTCTTCCTCTTATTCTTCTTCTTCTTCTTCTTGTTATTCTACTTCTTCTTCTTCTTCTTCTTCTTCTTCTACTACTACTACTATAACTAATGCTTCTCCTTCTTCTTCTTTGTCTTCATCTTCTTCTTCATCTTCTTCTTCTACTTCTTCTTTTTCTTCCCTCTCTTCTCTTCTTCCTCCTCTAATTGTTATTCTTCTTCTTCTTATTCCTCTTTTCTTCCTCTTCTTCTTTTTCTTCTTCTTCCACTTCTTGTTCTTCTTTTTATTCTTCTTGTTCAGTTATTTCTTCTTCTTGTTCTACTTCTTTTTCTTCTTCTTCTTCTTCTTCTTATTCTTCATCTCCTCCTCCCTCTTCTTTTTTCTTCTTCTTCTTCTTCTTACTCTTCTCATCTTCTTCCAATTCCACTTCTTCTTCTTCTCTTCTTCTTCATCAACTTCTTCTTAATCTTCCTCTTCAACTACTTCATCTTCTTCTTCTTCATCTTCTTCTTCTTCTTCTTCTTCTTCTTCTTCCTCTACTTCGTCTTCTTCTTCATCTTCTACTACTACTACTTCTTCTTCTTTTCTTCTACTACTACTACCACTTTTCTTATTTCACCTCCTCCTCCTCTTCTAATTCTTCTCCTTTTTCTTCTTTTTCTTCCTCTTCTTCTTCTTCTTCTTTTTCTTCCTCTTCTTGATCTTCCTCTTCTTCTATGTCTCCTCTTCTTCTTCTTCTTATTCATCTTTTTCTTCTCCTTCTTCCTCCTCTTCTTCTGGTTCTTCTTCTATGTCTTCTTCTTCTTCTTCTTCTATTTCTTCTTCTTCTTCTTTGCCATCTCCTTCTTTTTCTACTTCTTCTTCATCTTCTTCTTCTTCTTCCACTCCTCTTCTACTTCTTCTTATTCTTCTATGTCTTCTTCTTCTCCTTGTTCTACATCTTCTACTTCTACTTCTTTTTCTACTTCTTCTGCTTCTTTTTCTTCTACATTTCTTCTTCTTCTTCATCGCCTTCTACTTCTTCTTCTTCTACTTCTTCTTCTTATACATTTCTTCTTCTTCTTCTTCTTCGTCTTCTATTACTTCTTCTTCTTCTTCTTCTCTTTCTTCAATTTCTTCCACTTCTTCTTCGTCTTCTTATTCTTGTTCTTGTTCTTCTCTTCCTGTTCTTCATGTTCCTCTTGTTCTTCTTCTTCGACTTTTTCTTCCCCATTTTTTCTTCTTATTCTGCTTCTTATTCTCCTCATCTTCTGTTACTTATACTTCTTCTTCTTCTTCTTCTTCTTAATCATCGTCATCATCATCTTCTTCTTCTGCTTCTACTTCTTATTATTCTATTTCTTCTTCTTTTGAAACTCTTTCTTTTTCTTCTACTTCATCTTCTTCTGCTTTTTCTTCTTCTTCTCCTCCCTTCTTCTTCTTTTCATCTCTTCATCTCTTCACTTCTTCTCCTCCTTCTTCTACTTCTCTTCTTTCCTTCTCTTACTTCTTCTCTTCTACTTCTTCTCTTCTTCTTCTTCTCTACTTTTCTTCCCCTTCATCCTCTTCTTCCTCTTCTAAATTTTCCTCTTCTTCTTCTTATTCCTCTTTTCTTCCTCTTCTTCTTTTTTTTCTCTTCTCTTCTTTCTTTTCTCTTCTTCTATTCTTCTTCTTCACTTATTTCTTCTTCTTCCCCATTATTTTCTTCCTCTTCTACTTCTTCTTTTTCTTCTTCTATTACTACTACTTCTTCTTCTTCTTCTTCTTCTTAAATCACATCAAATATCTTCTTCTTCAATCTTCTACTTTTTATTCTTCTTCTTCTTCTTTTCATCTCCTTCTTTTCTTGTTCTTTATTCTTCTTCTTCTGCTTCTTCTTCTTCTCCTACCTTCTTCTTCTTTTCCTCTTCTTCTTCTTCTCTTCTCGTCCTCCATCTCCTTCCTCTATTTTTCCTTCTTCTTCTTTTTCTTCTTCTTCTTCTACTTCTTCTTCTTCTCCTTCATTTTCTTCCCTTTCTTTCTCTTCTTCCTCTTCTAACAGTTACTCATCTTCTTGTTCTTCTCTATCTTCCTCTTCTTCTTCTTCTTATTTTTCTTCCTCTTCTTCTTCGTCTTCTTATTCTTCTACTTCTCTTATTTATTTCTTGTTCTACTTCTTCTTTTTCTTCCACTTCTTCTTCATCTCCTCCTCCCTCTTGTTCTTCTACTTCTTCTTCTTCTTTTTCTAATTCCTCTACTTCTTCTTTTCTTGTTCTTCTTCTTCTTCTACTTCTTCTTCTAGTTCCACTTCTTCTTCTTCTTCTTCTTCTTTTACTTCTACCTCTTCTTCTTCTTCCTCTTCTTCTTCCTCTTCTTCATCTTCCTCATCTTTTATGTCTTCTTCTTCTTCTTTTCTTCCTCTTCCTCCTCTTATTCTATGTCTTCCTATTCTTCTTCTTCTTCTTATCCTTCTTCTTCTTCAATCTTCTTCTACTTCTTCCTCTACTTCGTCTTCTTCTTCTTCCACTTCTTCTTCTTCTTCTTCTTCTACTACAACTACTACTTTTTCTTGTTCTTCTTCTTCTTCTTCTTCCCCCTCCTCCTCTTCTTGTTCTTCCTCTGTTTCTTCCTCTTCTTCTTTTCCTTCTTCTTCTTTCCTTCTTCTTCTTTTCCTTCTTCTTCTTCTTCTTCTTCTTCTTCTTTTTCTTCTTCTTCTTCTTCCCTCTTCTTCATCTTCCTCTTCTTCTTTGTCTTCCTCTTCTTCTTCTTCTTCTTCTTCTTCTTCTCCTTCTCCTTCTTCTTCTTCGTTTTCTTCCTCTCCTTTTCTTCTTTTCTTTTCTTCTTCTTGTTCCTCTTCTTCTTCTGGTTCTTCTTCTATGTCTTCTTCTTCTTGTTCATCTTTGGCATCTCCTTCTTTTTCTTCTTCTTCTTACCCCTCTTCTTCTTCTTTCCCTCTTCTACTTCTTTTTTTCTTTTTCTATATCTTCTTCTTCTACTACTTCTACTTCTTCTACCTCTGGTTCTTCTTCTTATCATTCTTTTACTTCTTCTTCTTCTTCTGGTTCTTCTTCATCTTCTTCTACTTGTTCTTCTTCTTCTTCTTCTTCATCTTCTTCTTCATCTTCTACTTGTACTTTTTCTTCTTCTTATTCTTCTTCTTCTTTATTTTCTTCATCTTCATCTTTTTCTTTCTCTTCTTTTTCTACTTCTTCATCTTCTTCTTCTCTTCTACTTCATCTTCTTCTTCTTTTCTTCTCTTCTTTTTCTTCTTGTTCTTCTTATACATCTTCTTCTTTTTCTTCTCCTTCTTCTTCTTCTTCTTCTTCTTCTTCTTTGCAACTTCTTCTTTTACTTTCTCTTCATTGTCTTCTCCTTCTTCTTCATCTTCTTCTTTTTCTTCTTTACTTCCTCTCCTTCTTCTTGCTCTTCTTCTTTTGCTACTTCTACTTCTTCTTCTTCTTCTTCTTCTACTTCTCCTTCTTCTTCTTTGCCATCTCCTTCTGTTTCTTCTTTTGCTTCTTCTTCTTCTTCTCTTCTACTTCTTCTCCTTCTCTTCTTCTTCTTCTAATTCTTCTTCTTCTTCTTCTTCTTCTTCTACATCTTCTACTTCTAACTTCTCTTCTTCTACATCTTCTCCTTATTCTTCTTCATTCTTCTTCTTCTTATTCCTCTTCTTCTTCTTCTCTTCTTCTTCTTCTTCTTCTCTTTCTTCAACTTCTTCCACTTCTTCTTCTCCATCTTCTTGTTCTTCTTCTTCTTCTTCTTCTTTTCCTTCTTCTTTTTCTTCTTCTTCTTCTTTTTGTTCCTCTTATTCTTCTTCTCGACTTCTGCGTCCCCATATTTTTCTTGCTCTTCTGCTTCTTCTTCTTCTTTTTAATCATCATCATAATCATCATCTTCTTCTTCTACTACTTGTTTTTCTTCTTCTTTTCCATCTCCTCCTTTCTTGTTCTTCTTCTTCTCTCCTACTCTTCTTCTTCTCCTACTCTTCTTCTTCTTTTCCTCTTCTTCTTCTTCTTCTTCTTCTTCTTCTCTTCTACTACTACTAGTTCTACTTCTTCTACTTCTACTACTTCTTCTACTTCTACTTCTGCTTCTCCTTCTTTTCCTTCTTCTACTTCTTCTTCTTCACTCCTTCGTCTTCTTCTTCTTCTACTTGTTCTTCTTCTTTTCTTCTTCTACTTCTTCTTCCTATTCTTCTTCTTCTTCTTCTTCTTCTTTTTCTTCATCTACTTTTACTTCTACTTCTCTTGTTCTTCTTTTTCTTCATCTTCTTCATCTTCATCTTGTTCTTGTTCTTCTTCTTCTTCTTCTTCATCTTCTTCTTCTTCTTAATTTCCTTTTCTTCTTCTTCTTCTTCTACATCTTCTTCTTGTTGTTCTTCTTCTTCTCCTTCTTTTTCTTCATTTTCTCCCTCTATTTCAACAACTACTTCTTCTTCTTCTTCTCTTCTTATTCTTCTTCTCCTTCTTCTTCTTCTTCTTCTTCTTAATCATCATCATCATCATCATCAACATCATCTTCTTCTTCTTCTTCTTCTTCTACTTCTTCCTCTGAGTCTTCTCTTATTTCGCCTTCTTCTTCTTCATCTTTTTCTTCGCCTTATTCTTCTACTTGTTCTTCTTCTTCTTCCTCTTCTTCCTCATCTTCCTCTTCTTCTTCTACTTCTTCTACTTCTTCTCCTTCTTCTTCGAATATTGTTCTTCTTCTTCTTCTTGTTATTCTACTTATTCTTCTTCTTCTTCTTCTTCTTCTTCTTCTACTACTACTACTACAACTACAACTACTACTACTTCTCCTTCTTCTTCTTTGTCTTCATCTTCTTCTTATCTTCTTCTTCTACTTCTTCTTTTTCTTCCCTCTTCCTCTTCTTCCTCTAATTGTTATTCTTCTTCTTCTTATTCCTCTTTTTCTTCCTCTTGTTCTTTTTCTTCTTCTTCCTCTTCTTCTTCTTCTTTTTACTCTTCCTGTTCACTTATTTCTTCTTTTTGTTCTACTTCTTCTTGTTCTACATCTTATTAATATTCTTCATCTACTCCTCCCTCTTCTTTTTCTTCTTCTTCTTCTTCTACTTCTTCCTCATCTTCTTCAATTCCACTTCTTCTTCTTCTTCTTCATCAACTTCTTCTTAATCTTCTTCTTCAACTTTTCTTCTTCATCTTCCTCTTCTTCATCTTCTTCTTCTTCTTCTTCTTCTTCTTCTTCCTCTACTTCGTCTTCTTCTTCATCTTCTACTACTACTACTTCTTTTTCTTCTACTACTACAACTACTTTTTCTTATTTCACCTCCTCCTCCTCTTCCAATTCTTCTTCTTTTTCTTCTTCTTCTTCCTCTTCTTCATCTTCCTCTTCTTCTATGTCTTCCTCTTGTTCTTCTTCTTATTCATCTTTTTCTTCTCCTTCTTCCTCCTCTTCTTCTGATTCTTCTTCTATGTCTTCTTCTTCTTCTTCTTTTATTTCTTCTTCTTCTTCTTTGCATCTCCTTCTTTTTCTACTTCTTCTTCTTCTTCTTCTTGTTCTTCTTGCTACTCCTCTTCTACTTCTACTTATTCTTCTTATTCTTCTTCTTCTCCTTGTTCTACATCTTCTAGTTCTACATCTTTTTCTACTACTTCTTCTACTTATTCTTCTTCTACATTTCTTCTTCTTCTAAGTCATCTTCTACTTCTTCTTCTTCTGCTTCTTCTTCTTCTACATTTCTTCTTCTTCTTCGTCGTCTTCTACTACTACTTCTTCTTCTCCTTCTCTTTCTTCAATTTCTTCCACTTCTTCGTCTTTTGGTTCTACTTCTTCGTCTTCTTGTTCTTCTTCTTCTTCTTCTTCTTCCTATTCTTCTTGTTCCTCTTATTCTTCTTCTTCGACTTCTTCCCATATTTTTCTTCTTATTCTGCTTCGTATTCTTCCTCATCTTCTATTACTTCTACTTCTTCTTCTTCTTCTTCTTAATCATCATCATCATCATCTTCTCTTCTACTTCTTATTCTTCTTTTTCTTCTTCTTTTGAAACTCCTTTCTTTTTCTTCTACTTCATCTTCTTCTGCTTCTTCTTCTTCTTCTCCTACACTTCTTCTTTTTTTCATCTTCTCATCTTCTTCTTCTTCTCCTCCTCCTCCTCCTTCTCCTTCCTTTTCTTTGTCTTCTTCTTCTTCTTCTTCTTCTCCTTTTTCTTCCCCTTCTTCCTCTTCTTCCTCTTCTAATTTTTCATCTTCTTCTTCTTATTTCTCTTTTTCATTCTCTTCTTCTTCTTCTTCTTCTTCTTCTCTTCTTCTTTCTTCTTCTTCTTCTTATCCTTCTTCTTCACTTATTTCTTCTTCTTCCCCATATTTTCTTCCCCTTCTGCTTCTTCTTCTTTTCTTTCTTTCTTCTTCTACTACTATTTCTTCTTCTTCTTCTTCTTCTCTTCTTAATCATCATCAATATCTTCTTCTTCTTCTACTACTTCTTATTCTTCTTCTTCTTCTTCTTTTGCATCCCCTTCTTTTTATTGTTATTTTTCTTCTTCTTCTGCTTCTTCTTCTTCTCCTACCCTCTTCTTCTTTTCCTCTTCTTCTTCTTCTTCTTCTACTTCTTTTCTTCTTCTTCTTCTCCTCCATCTCCTTCCTCTTTTTTGCCTTTTTCTTCTTCTTCTTCTTCTTCTTCATCTTCTACTTGTTCTTCTTCTTGTTCTTCTCTATCTTCCTCTTCTTCTTCTTCTTATTCTTCTTCCTCTTCTTCTTCGTGTTCTTCTTCACTTATTTCTTCTACTTTTTCTACTTCTTCTTTTTCTTCCACTTCTTCTTCATCTCCTCCTCCCTCTTCTTCTTCTTCTTCTTCTTCTTCTTCTAATTCCTTTACTTCTTCTTCTTCTTGTTCTACTTCTTCTTCCTATTACACTTCTTCTTCTTCTACTTCTACTTCTTCTTCTTCTTTTTCTTCTTCCTCTTCTTCATCTTCCTCATCTTCTATGTCTTCCTCTTCTTCTTCTTCTTCTTATCCTTCTTCTTCTTCTTCTTCGTTTTCTTCCACTTCTTCTTCCTCTACTTCTTCTACTTCTTCCTCTACTTGGTCTTCTTCTTCTTCTACTACTACTACTACTACTTCTTCTTCTTCTACTACATCTGCTTCTTTTTCTTGTTCTTCTTCTTCTTCTTCT
Source organism: Vanilla planifolia (assembly GCA_023846275.1). Taxonomy (NCBI): domain Eukaryota; kingdom Viridiplantae; phylum Streptophyta; class Magnoliopsida; order Asparagales; family Orchidaceae; genus Vanilla; species Vanilla planifolia. Next base: position 36,687 of record JAIUJO010003078.1, on the reverse strand, counting down.
TCTTTCCCCTCCTCCTCTTCTGAAGATGTAAATAAAATAGACCTTCATGACAGTGTAGGAGAAAAATTTGAAATCTCGGATAAAGCCCCTTCTTTTAAATCTCGCTTTCTCAATAAACACACTAATATTTTTGAGCGTATGCGAGGAAATATAGAATTAAAAGGAGATGATGATTTAACATCCATCAGTCTTCTTAACAAAAGTAAAATAGAAATGCTAAAAAGAAAATACCCAAAAATGAAATACCTATACATAGGTATGATCCAATTAAAAATAACTACTCTATTTTGTAGTGGAATAGATACACCAATAAACGAACGAATCAAAAACAAACCACTCAGTAGCATAATTGGAGGAGCCAAAACCATTCTTGTTAATAAATTATTTGGAACAACTATTCACCCTGATTTTTTTATAAGTCTAGGTGACCAAAATGTTGAAAAGACTTGTATATTATCAATAAGCCTTAAAGGAATAAAATTATTACCTGGATAAAAAATCTTAGGTATACAATGGGAACATTACATGGCTCTAAATGATACTTCCACATTAGATCCATCACCCCAAACAATTTCTTAAAATTATTCAATGTTGGGATTGGAAAAATAATCCAACCAAAGGTCGTGGACATACGACATCTTAAGCTAGATAATGATATCCAACTTTTTGTAAAAACCTTGAAACCAAAGGCTCAAATACCAGTAGAATATTTTATTGCTTCTGGCAATACAATTTCTACCGTTACAAAAAATCCTATCAATCGTATCTCTTCTTCAATGAGTCTTCCAAGATATTATGAAGAAGGAGAAACATCTGAACCTCTAGAAGCGAGACCAAGCTTTCATATTCCTATACAAGATCCAGTCGAAGGTCGTACCTTGCGACTTCTTGAAAATAAAAAATCTATTACTCCTCCCTAAATGGATTTAAAGAAAAAAGCTCAATTAAATATATATCTTCCTATTATTATACATCTTCCTGATTATGACGATATAACACTTCATGCCTTAGTCGACACTGGCTAGTTTACTTCAGCAAATCTTCATTCGTAAACAATTTTGCCTTCCTTTAGAAACCAAAACAACACTAACTGATTTTATGGGCAATCAAGTCCCTATTACTCATAAAGTAGCCAATCTCCAAATCTCTATACCTGATATTTACAACAACCCTCATACTTATACCTTTAACTTTGCATTATTACCATTAGACTTCAATATTGACTGTTTGCTTGGGCTTGACGATCTTCGCCATTTTACTCCTTTTAATACCCATTTCTTTGACTTTCATGGACACGTTATTCCTCGTATCCATCTTCCTGCCCGCATAGCCCCTTATTTTTCTGCAGCCCAGCATGGTGAAAAACCCAAAACCACTCTCATTGATACCAATACCTTCATCGATACCAATACCAACATTCATCTAATTTATACATATAACCTTCCAAATGCAACCCCTTTTGATGAAACTGTTCACAAACTTTTAGAACCTCTATATTCCAATGACCCGTTAAAATGGTTTGATAAATCTGCTCGCTATTGTTCTATCGAACTCTCAGAACAATACCATAATACAAATATACGAGTCAATAGTATAATTGTATCTCCAATAGATAAACAAGAATTTAACAGTCAAATACAGGAACTGGTAAATTTAAAATTAATACAAAAGAGCCACAGCTCACATTCTTCTGCAGCATTTATAGTACGAAATCACATAGAAATAAAAAGTGGTAAGGCTCGAATGGTCATCAATTATTGCAAGTTAAACCCTTGCACGAAATTTGATGGTTATTTTATACCAACTGTTGGACACCTAATCAAAAAAATCCAAGGTGCTAAATACTATAACAAATTTGATGCCAAATCAGGATTTTGGCAAATCAAACTTGCGAACCAAACATCAATAGAATTAATAGTTTTTAGCTGTCCACAAGGGCATTTTGAATGGCTAGTCATGCCATTTGGATTAAAAAATACATCTCAAATATTACAAAAATTTATTAACTCTATTTTTGGATATTTACCTTATGTCGTCGCTTACATAGACGATATACTTATTTTTTCTCAAACAGAGGAAAAACATAAAGATCACTTATTACATGTTATAAAAATAATGCTAAACCATGGTATTATTTTGAGTCAAAAGAAAATCGAATTATTCAAAACCAAAATCAATTTGCTAGGAAAACAAATAAAAAAAGGTCAAATGCAATTACAAGACCATATATATACAAAAGTTAAAGAGTTTTTCGAAAACTTTACCAGTTTAAAACAACTGCAAAGCTTTTTAGGACTCTTAAACTATGGACGAAAGTTTATACCTAAACTCTCTTCCAAAATTAAAGCCTTACAAAACAAATTGGCAATGGAACAAGCCAAATACAAAATGATTAACGGCGAACAACCTCGTCGTTGGAACACAAATAAAATCCCTATTTCTTTGAGTTTAGAAGAACAAAAAGAAATTAAACAAATTAAAGAATTTGTTACAAAAAAGAAAATTATTCATTTTCCAATAGAAGATGAACATATTATATTACAAACAGATGTCTCAGATTTATTATGGTATGGAGTCTTAGTAACAAATACAAATGAGATTATAGCATATACTTCAGGAAAATTTACAAAACCCCAAAGTAAATATGTTACTTATGATAAAGAATTATTGGATATAAAATTAGCCATCAAAAGCCTCAAAATATATCTACTCCATAGAGTATTTACTATAGAAACTGACAACAAATCTGTTGCCCAATTTTTACAAAAAAAACTATAAGTAATCCAGAAGAAAATCTTCGATGCATACATCTTGCTTTATACCTTGAAATATTTACTTACAATGTCAAATATATTCCTGTTTTTACTAACATTGTTGCTAATTTTCTTAGCAGACCATGAACGAAGAAGATCTTAAATTTCTCAAAGTTTTTGTAGAAAAAATGAAAAGACCAGGAGAATTTACAAAAAATCTCCTTAAGAAAGCAAAGGCCCAAAAGGTCGAAGTAGAGACATCTACCAAAAACCAAAAGATAGAAACTTCTCATGCCCAGCAGGCATAAAAAACCCAACAGGTTGATTTAAAAGCCCAAACCCAACAAGGAAAAGATCAAGCTCATCCAACTAAAGTTCTGATTAAACAGAAAATCAGTTCTTATGGAACCCTCGAAAAGGGAAAGACGTTTGCCTCCACAGTCGCAAAAGAATGGTATAACAAAGCTCTCAAAGAATCAGATCCAGCTTTCTTTGAGAAAATTAATGGATGTTTCCATGCTTTAAAAGCCAATGATTGGTGATCAGCAAATTATTGGCTAACGTAAATTGAGAAAGGTTACTTAAGCTTGAAGCAAACAATGGTCCAACAGACCAATCAAAAAGAAAACTATAAGAAGACCCTAGAATTATTATTATCCAGATCTACAACAACTTAGTCTTCTTCTTTGCAAAAATTCGAACAACAACTTTCGTCGATTGAATCACTCTCAGAACTATTTGCTAACAGCCATACTTCTGATCTGATTCATTTTCGTATTAAGGATTTCTTATCCTTTTTACATCTGTTTAATATAAAGTCAGAAGAAATAAGGAAATTAGAGGTTGAAGTTGCTGTTTAGGAAATGCTTCAGCTATATCAGCAAAATATTTTGGATGAAGAAAAGTTGGTTATTATTCTTTAAGCAACTTGAGGAAACAAACATAAAGCAATTGTTCCTCAATCAAGAAGTTTTTTATTTTATTGTTGAAAGGCTTAGAATAATAGCTTGCTTCAATGAGATTCCCAATACCAAGTCCATCTCAGAAAAGGACTAGTACATGAAGTCTATATTAATACCAGACAGCCCAAAGATTATAGAGGCTTTATTCCAGACATTTGCAAGAATAGCCTAAATCTTTACTCTACCAAATTGTCAACAATTTTTGTTTTCGCATATGGATAATTTGGGAAGAACATGAGTATATCAATTTATACTCTTCAATTCAATTATGGATGCGTGTAAAACATTAAGATACTCCACCAATACTTGAAGAATTCAAACCAAGCTTATTCAATAAAGAAGAAGCTTGATGGTATGTTGCTACAAACTTTTTTTAGAAGCTAGATTTCAATTCAAAATATCTAGCCAAACAAATTCATTGTGGGAAGACAGTCTGCTTTCTGGACACTTTAGCCAACGAAGCAAAAGACTT
>JAIUJO010003078.1:15000-17500 GCA_023846275.1 Vanilla planifolia | reverse complement strand
TCTTATACTTCTTCTTCTTCTTCATCTTCTTCTACTTCTTCATCTTCTTCTTCTCCTTTTGCTCCTTCTTCTTCTTTTTATTTTCCATCTTCTTCTACTTCTTCTTCTTCTTCTTCCTCTTGTTGTTCTTCTTCTTCTACATCTACTTCTTCTTCTCCTCTTCTTCTTTTTTTCCTCTGCTTCTTCTTCTTCTTCTTCTTTTTCTTCTTCTCCTTCCCCTTGTTCTTCTCCTTCTTCTTCTTAGTCTTCTTCTTCATCTTCTTCTACTTCTACGTCTTCTTTTCTTCTTATTCTTCCCATTATTATTCTTCTTCTTCTTCTTTTTCTTCTTCCTCTTCTACTTCTTCTTCTTCTTTTTCTTCTTCTTCGTCTTCTTCTTGTTCTTCTTCGGTCTTCTTCCTTCTACTTCTTCTTCTTCTTCTTCTTCTACTTCTACTTCTCTTTTGCTTCTTCTGCTTCTTCTTCTTCTAATTCTTTTTCTTCTTCTTCTTCTTCCTCTCTTTCTCTTCTTCTTCTTCCTCTTCTACTTCCTCTTCTGCTTCTTTTCCTTCTCCATCTTCTACTTCTTCCTCTTCTTCTTGAACACCTACTTCTATTTCTTCCTCATCTTCCTCTGCTTCTTCTTCTTCTCTTATTTCTTCTTTCTTCTACTACTTCATCTTTTCTTCTTCTTCTTCTTCTTCTTCTTCTTCTTCTTCCTCTTCCACTTCTCCATTTTCTTCTTTTTCTTCTTCATCATCTTCTTCATATCTTCTTTTTCTTCTTCTTCTTCTTCTTCATCTTCTACTATGTCTTCTTCTTCTTCTTCATCTTTTTTTTCGTTGTTTTTTTTTCTTCTTCTTCTTCTTCTTCTTCTTGCTCTTCTTCTTCTTCTTCTTCTTTTTCTTCTTCTTCTCCTCCTCCTCTTCCTCCTCCTCTTCTTCCTCTTCTTCTTCTTCTCTTAATTCTTCTTCTTTTACATCTTCTTCTTCTTCTTCTTCATCCTATTTTTCTTCTTTTTCTTCTTCTTCTTCTTCCTCTTCTTCTTGCTTCTTTTCTTCTTCAAATTTTTCTTCTTCTTCTTTATTTTCTCCTCTTCTTCTTTTCAACTTCTTCTTCTTCGTATTCTTCGTTTTCTTCTTCTTCTTCTACTACTACTACTACTACTACTACTTCTACTTCTTCTTCTTCCTTCTCTTCTTCTTCTTCTATTTCTTCTTCTTCCTCTTCATATTTTTCTTCTTGTGCTTGTTCTTCGTGTTCTTCTTCTTCTTCTTCATCATCTTCTTCCTCATCGTCTTCTTCTTCTTATTCTCTTTCTTCTTCTTCTTCTTTTTAAACTTCTTTTTCTCTTTCTTCCACTTCTTACACTTCTTCTTGTCCCTCGTGTTCTTCTTCTTCCTCTTCTACTTTTGCTTCTTCTTCTTCTTCTTCTCCTTCTCCTGTTCCTCCATCTTCTACTACTACTTCTTCTTCTTCTAATTCTTCTTCTTCTTCTCCTTCTTCTCCTTCTTCTCCTTCTTTTTCTTCTTATTCTTCTCCTTCATCTTCCTCTACCTCTTCTTCTTCTTCTTTCTTTTCTCCTCCTCTTCTTTTCCACTTCTTCCCAATCTTCATCTTTTTCTAATTCTTCTTCTTCTTCTTCTTCTTTTTCTTCTTCATCTTCTTCTTCTTCTTCTTCACCATCTTCTCCTTCTTCTTCTTCTTCTTCTTCTTCTTCTTCTCCTACTCCTTGTAATTTTTCTTCTTCTATTACTACTCTTTTTCCTTATTTTTCTTCTTCTTCTTCCTATTCTTCTTCTTCTTCTTCATCATCCTCAATTCTTCTTCTACTACTACTTCTTCCCCTTCTTTTTCTTTTACTTCCCCTTCTTCCTCCTTTTGCACTTCTCATTCCTCTTGTTCTTCTTCCTCCTTTTCTTCTTCCTATTATTCTTCTTCTTCATCTTCACCTTCTTCTTCATCATCTTTTTCTTTTCTTCTTTATCTTCTTCTTCTTTTTTTCATCTTCTTCTATTTCTTCTTCTTTATCTTCTTCTTCTTCTTCGCCACTTCTTTTTCTTTTCCACCACATCAGCTACTTCTTCTTCTTCATCTTCTTCTTTTTCTTTTTCTTTTTCTTCTTCTTCTTATTATTATTTTCATCTTCTTCTTCTTCTTCTCCACTTCATATTTTCCACTTCTTCCCCTACATCTTATTCTTCTTATTCTTCTTCTTCTTCTTTTTTTTTTCTTTTTCTTCTTCTCCATTTTCTTCTTCCTCTTCTACTTCTACTTCTACTACTTCTTCTTCTTCTTCTATTTCTTCTTCTTCTACTTCTTCTTCTACTTCTACTTCATTTCTTTCTTGTTCTTCTTTATCTTCTTCATCTTCATCCTCTTCTTCTTCTTCTTCTTCTACTCCTTCTTCTTCTTCTTTTTATTCTCCTTCTTTCTCTTCTTACTCCTCTTTTTCCTCTTCTCCTTCTCCTTCTTCCTCATTTTCTTCTCCTATTTCTTCTTATTCAACTACTTCAATTTC
>JAIUJO010003078.1:7500-10000 GCA_023846275.1 Vanilla planifolia | reverse complement strand
GGAGAAGGAGAAGAGGAAAAAGAGGAGTAAGAAGAGAAAGAAGGAGAAGAAAAAGAAGAAGAAGAAGGAGTAGAAGAAGAAGAAGAAGAAGAGGATGAAGATGAAGAAGATGAAGAATAACAAGAAGGAAATGAAGTAGAAGAAGAAGAAATATAAGAAGAAGAAGAAGTAGTAGAAGTAGAAGTAGAAGAAGAAGAAGAAAATGGAGAAAAAGAAAAAGAATAGAAAAAGAAGAAGAAGAGGAATAAGAAGAATAAGATGTAGGGGAAGAAGTGGAAAATATGAATAGGAGAAGAAGAAGAAGAAGATGAAAATAAGAAGAAGAAGAAGAAGAAGAAAAAGAAAAAGAAAAAGAAGAAGAAGATGAAGAAGAAGAAGAAGCTGATGTGGTGGAAAAGAAAAAGAAATGGCGAAGAAGAAGAAGAAGAAGAATAGAAAGAAGGGTAAGAAGAAGATGGCAAAGAAGAAGAAATAGAAGATGATGAAAAAAAGAAGAAGATAAAGAAGAAAAGAAAAAGATGAAGAAGAAGAAGATGAAGATGAAGAAGAAGAAGAATAGGAAGAAGAAATGGAAGAAGAAGAACAAGAGGAATGAGAAGTGCAAAAGGAGGAAGAAGGGGAAGAAGAAGTAGAGGAAGAAGGGGAAGAAGAAGTAGTAGAAGAAGAATTGAGGATGATGAAGAAGAAGAAGAAGAAAAATAAGAAAAAAGAGTAGTAGTAGAAGAAGAAAAATTATAAGGAGAAGGAGAAGAAGAAGAAGAAGAAGAAGAAGAAGAAGAAGAAGAAGAAGGAGAAGATGGTGAAGAAGAAGAAGAAGAAGATGAAGAAGAACAAGAAGAAGAAGATGAAGAATATGACGAAGAAGAATTAGAAAAAGATGAAGATTGGGAAGAAGTGGAAAAGAAGAGGAGGAGAAAAGAAAGAAGAAGAATAAGAAGAAGAAGAAGAGGTAGAGGAAGATGAAGGAGAAGAATAAGAAGAAAAAGAAGGAGAAGAAGGAGAAGAAGGAGAAGAAGTAGTAGTAGAAGATAGAGGAACAGGAGAAGGAGAAGAAGAAGAAGAAGAAGAAGCAAAAGTAGAAGAGGAAGAAGAAGAAGATGAGGGACAAGAAGAAGTGTAAGAAGAGGAAGAAAGAGAAAAAGAAGTTCAAGAAGAAGAAGGAGAAGAAAGAGAATAAGAAGAAGAAGATGATGAGGAAGAAGATGATGAAGAAGAAGAAGAAGAAGAAGAAGAAGAAGAATACGAAGAACAAGCACAAGAAGAAGAAAAATATGAAGAGGGAAGAAGAAGAAATAGAAGAAGAAGAGAAGGAAGAAGAAGAAGTAGAAGTAGTTAGTAGTAGTAGTTGTAGTAGTAGTAGAAGAAGAAGAAGAAGAAGAAAAAGAAGAATAAGAAGAAGAAGAAGTTGAAAAGAAGAAGAGAAGAAAACAAAGAAGAAGAAGAAAAATGAGAAGAAGAAGAGAAGCAAGAAGAAGAGAAAGAAGAAGAAGAAGAAAAAGAAGAAGAAGAATAGGATGAAGAAGAAGAAGAAGAAGATGTAAAAGAAGAAGAATTAAGAGAAGAAGAAGAAGAAGAGGAAGAAGAAGAGGAGGAAGAGGAGGAGGAGAAGAAGAAGAAGAAGAGCTAAGAAGAAGAAGAAGAAGAAAAAAACGACGAAAAAAAAAGATGAAGAAGAAGAAGAAGACATAGTAGAAGATGAAGAAGAAGAAGAAGAATAAAAAGAAGAATATGAAGAAGATGATGAAGAAGAAAAAGAAGAAAATGAAGAAGTGGAAGAGGAAGAAGAAGAAGAAGAAGAAGAAGGAGAAGAAGAAGAAGAAAAGATGAAGTAGTAGAAGAAAGAAGAAATAAAAGAAGAAGAAGAAGCAGAGGAAGATGAGGAAGAAGTAGAAGCAGGTGTTGAAGAAGAAGAGGAAGAAGTAGAAGATGGAGAAGGAAAAGCAGTAGAAGAGGAAGTAGAAGAAGAAGAAGAAGAAGAAGACAGAGAGGAAGAAGAAGAAGAAGAAAATGAATTAGAAGAAGAAGAAGCAGAAGAAGCAAAAGAAGAAGTAGAAGTAGAAGATGAAGAAGAAGAAGAAGAAGTAGAAAGAAGAAGAACGAAGAAGAACAAGAAGAAGACGAAGAAGAAGAAAAAGAAGAAGAAGAAGTAGAAGAGGAAGAAGAAGAAGAAGAAGAAGAAGAATAATGGGAACAATAAGAAGAAAAGAAGACGTAGAAGTAGAAGAAGATGAAGAAGAAGACTAGGAAGAAGATGGAGAAGAACAAGGAGAAGGAGAAGAAGAAAGAGAAGAAGAAGAAGAAGAAGCGGAGGAAAAGAAGAAGAGGAGAAGAAGAAGTAGATGTAGAAGAAGAACAACAAGAGGAAGAAGAGGAAGAAGAAGTAGAAGAAGATGGAGAATAAAAAGAAGAAGAAGCAGAAGGAGAAGAAGAAGATGAAGCAGAAGAAGATGAAGAAGAAGAAGAAGAGGAAGAAGAACAAGAAGAAGAAGATGAAGAAGAA
>JAIUJO010003078.1:0-2500 GCA_023846275.1 Vanilla planifolia | reverse complement strand
TCATCTGCTTCTTCCTCTTCATCTTCTTCTTCTTGTTCTTCTTCTTCTTCTTCTTCTTTTTCTTGCTCTCCTTCTTGTTCTTCTTTTATTTGTTCTTGTTCTTCTTCTACTTCTTTTACTTCTTCTACTTGTTCTCCCTCTTCTTCTTCGTCTTCTTCTTCGCCAATCTTCTTCTCTTCTTCTTCTTCTTCTTCTTCTTCTTCTTCTTCTTCTACTTCTACTACTTCTTCTTTTATTTCTTTTTCTTCTACTTTTTTCTCTCCTTGTCCTACTTCTTCTTCTTCTTCTTTTCTTTTTCCTTTTCTTCTTCTTAAAATTCTTCTTCATCTTCTTCTACTTCTTCTTCTTCTTCTTTTTCTTCTCATTTTTCATCTTCTTGCTTCTTTTCTTCTTCTTCTTTCCTTTTCCTCTTCCTCTTCTTCATCTTCTTGTTCTTCTTCTTCTTCATCTTCTCCTTGTCTTCTACTTCTTCTTCCTCTTCTTTTTCATCTTTTCCTTATCTTCTTCTTCTTCTACTTCTTAATCTGCTTCTTCTCCATCTTTTTCTTCTACTTCTTCTTCTTCTATTACTTTTTTATCTTCTTCAACTCCTTCATCATATTCTTTATCATCTTCTTCTAATTCTTCTTCTTTTTCTTCTTCAACTTCTTCTTCTTCTTCTTCTTCTACTTGTTCCATTTCTCCTTCTTCTTCTACTACGTCTTCTTCATCTTCTTCTTCTTCTTCTTTTGAATCTTCTTTTTCTTCTCCCTCTACTTCTAATTATTCCTCTTCTTCTTTTTCTTCTTTTTCAACTTCTTCTTCTTCTTCTACATCTTCTTCTAATTCTTCTTCTTCTTCTTCTTCTTCTACATCTTCTTCTTCTTCTTCTTCTTATTCTTCTTCTTCTTCTTCCTCTGCTTCTTTTCATTCTTTTTCGACTTCCTCTTCTCCTTTTCATCATCTTCTTCTTCTTCTTCTTCTTCCTTTTCATCATCATCATCATCTTCTTCTTCTTCTTCTTCTTCTTCCACTTCTTCTTCTTCTTCTTCTTCTTCTTCCTCTTTTTCTTCTTCTTCTTCTTCTTTTTCTTCTTCTTCTTCTTCTACTTCTTCTTCTTCTTCTTCTTCTTCTTCTTTTAATTCTTCTTCTTTATCTTCATCTTCATCTTCTTCTTCTTCTTCTTCTTCTTCTTCTTCTTCCTCTTCTTCTTCTTCTCTTCTTCTTCTTCTTCTTCTTCTTTTTGTTCTTCTTCTTCTTCTTCTTCTTCTTCTTCTTCATCTTCATCATCATCATCATCATCATCATCATCATCTTCTTCTTCTTCTTCTTCTTCTTCTTCTTCTTCCTCTTCTTCTTCTTCTTCTTCTTCTGCTTCTTCAACTTCATCAAAATCTTCTTCCTCAACATCTTCTTCTCCTTCGTCATCATCATCTTCTTCTTGTTCTTTTTCTTCTTCTTCTTCTTCTTCTTCTTCTTCTTCTTCTCCTTCTCCTATTTCTTCTTCATCTAGTTCTTCTTCTTCTTCCCCTTCTCCTTCTTCTTCTTCTTCTTCCTTTTTCTCATCTACTTCTTCTTCTTCATCTTCTTCTTCTTCTTCTTTTTCTTCTTCTTCTTCATCTTCTTCCTCTCTTCTCCTTCTTCTTCTTCTACTTCTTCTTTTTTTCTACTTCTTCTTCTTCTTCTTTTCTTCTATTTTTTTTCTTGTTCTTCTTCTTCTTCATCATATTCCCCTTCTCCTTCTTTATATTTTTCTTCTCTTTCTTCTTCTTCTTCTTCTTCTTCTTCTTCTCTTTCGTCTCCTTCTTCTTCTTCTTCGTGGTCTACTTCTTCTTCTTTTTGTTCTTCATATTCTTCTTCTCCTCCTTCTTCTTCTTCATGTTCATCTTCTTCATCTTCTTCTTCTCCTTCTTCTTCTACTTCTTCCTCCTCCTCCAATTTTTCTTCTTCATCATCATCATCATCATCATCATCTTCTTCTTCTTCCTCTTTTCCTTTTCTTCTTCTTCTTCTATTTCTTCATCTTTATACATCATCTTCTTCTTCTTGTTATTCTTTTTCTTCTTGTTCTTGTTCTTCTTCTTCTCCTTCTTCTTTTCTTCATCTTCATCTCATCATCATCTTCTTCTTCTTCTTGTAATTTTCTTCTTCTTCTTCTTCCTCTTTTACATCTCCTCCAAATTCTTTTTTTTCTTCTTCTCCTTCTTCTTCATCATCGTCTTCTTCTTTTGCTTCTTCTTCTTCTTCTACTTCATTCTCTTGTAACTATTGTTCTTCTTCTTCTTCTTCTTCTTCTCCTCCTCCTCCTTCTTCTTCATCTACTACTTCTTCTCCTCCTCCTTCTTCTATTCTTTTTCTTCATCATCATCATCGTCTTCTTCTTCTTCTTCTTCTTTTTCTTCTTCTTCTTTTACTTCTTATTCTACTCCTCCTCCTCCTATTTCTCCTCCTCCTTCTCCTTCTTCTTCTTCATCATCTTCTTCTTCTCCTTCTTATTCTTCATCTTCTTATTCTTCATCTT
>JAIUJO010002787.1:40000-45760 GCA_023846275.1 Vanilla planifolia | reverse complement strand
TTCTTCTTCCTATTCTTCCTCTTCTTCATCTTCTTGTTCTTCTTTTTCTTCTTTATCTTCTCCTTCTTCTTCTTCTTTTTCTTCCTCTTCACCTTCTTCTTCTCGTTCTTCTTCTGGTTCTTCTTCTTCTTCTTCTAATTCTTCTTCTTCTTCTTCTTCTTCTTTGTTTTCTTCTTCTTCTTCTTCTTCTTCTCTTCCTCTTCTTTTTCTTTAGCTTCTTCTTCATCTTCTTCTTCTACTACTTCTTCTCCTTCCTATTCATCTTCTTATTTTTCTTTTTCCTTATCTTCTTCTTCTTTCACTACTTCTTTTTGTTCTTTTCTTCTACTTTTTTTCTTCTTCTTCTTCTTCTTCTTCTTCTTCGTCTTCTTCTTCTACTTTTTCTTCTTCCTCATTTTCTTCTTCTTCATCTTCTTCCTCTTCTTCTCTAACTTCTTCATCTTCTACTTCTTCTTCTTCCTCTTCTTCCTCTTCTTCCTCTTCATCTTCTTCTTCTTCCTCTCCTTCTTCCTTTTCTTCTTCATCTTCTTCTTCCTCTTATTCCTCTTCTTCCTCTTTTTCCTCTTCTTCCAACTCTTCTTCTTCTTCTTCTTTTAATTCTTTTTCTTCATCTTCCTCTACTTCTTCTTCTTCTTCTTCTTCTTCTTCATCTTCTTCTTTAACTTCTTCTCCTTTTCATATTCTTTCACTTCTTCTTCTTCTTGTTCCTCATCTTTATCTTTTTCTACTTCTTCCTCTTCTTCCTCTTCATCTTGTTCTTCTTCTTCTTTTTCTTCTTCTTCTTCTTCTTCTTCTTCTTCTTCTACTACTACTACTACTTCTATTTCTTCATCCCTCTTCTTTTTTGTCTTCTTTTTCATCATCTTCATTTTCTTCTTCTTATTCTTCTTCTTCTTCTTCTTCTTCTACTACTTCTTCTTCTTCTTCTTCTTCTTCTTCTTGCTATTCTTCTTCTTATTCCTCTTCCTCCTTCTTCTATTCTTCATCTTCTTTTCTTCTTTTTATTCTTCTTCTTTATTGTCTTTATCTTCTTTATCTTCTTCTTCTTCTTCTTCTTATCCTTCTTTTCTTTGTCTTCTTCTTCTTATTTTTATTCTTCTTCTTCTTCTTTTTCTTCTTCTTCTTCTTCTTTTTCTTCAACTTCTTCTTCTTCTTCTTCTTTTTCTTCCTCTTCTGCTTCTTCTAATTCTTTTTCTTTCCTTCTTCTTGATCTACTTCATCATCATCATCATTTTCTTCTTGAAGAACTTGAAGAAGACAATGAAAAAGAAGAAGAAGAAGAAGAACAAGGAGAAGAAGATAATTAAGATGAAGAAGACGAAGAAGAAGACAAAGAGAAGATCAAGAAGATGAAAAAGAAGAAGAAGAAGAAGAAGTAGAAGAAGGGGAACAAGAAGTCGAAGAAGAAGGAGAAGAAGAAGAATAATAAGCAGAAGAAGAAGAAGACGAAGAATAAGAGGAAGATTAAGACGAACAAGCTGAAGAAGAAGACAAGAAGAAGAAAAGGAAGAAGAAAATAAAGAAGAAGATTAAGAGAAAGAAGAAGAAGAAGAAGAAGTCGAACAAGAAGAAGAAGAAGAAGAAAAAAAAAGAAGAAAAAGATGAAGAAGAAGAAGACGAAAAAAGAAGAAGAATAATGAGAAGAAGAAGAAGAAGAAGAAGAAAAGAAGAGGACGAAGAAGGCGAAGATGAAAAAGAAGAAGAAGAAGAAGAGAAGGAAGAGATTGAAGAAGAAGAAGAAGAAGAAGAAGAAGAAGAAGAAAAAGAAAAAGAAGGAGAAGAAGAAGAAGAAGTAGTAGTAGCAGTGGAGGAAGAAGAAGAAGAAGAAGATAAAGAAGGAGAAGAAGGAGAAGAAAGAGAAGAAGAAGATTGAGAAGGAGAAGATGAAGAATTTGCTAAAGGAGAAGAAGAAGATGAAGAAGTTGAAGAATAAGAAGAAGAAATAAAAGAAGAATAAGAAGAAGAAGGACAGGAAGAAGAAGAAGAAGAAAAAGAAGAAGAAGAGGAGGAAGAAGAAGAAGATGAAGGAGAAGCAGAAGAAGAAGAAGAAGGAGAAGAAAGAGAAGAAGGAGAAGAAGTTAAATAAGAAGAAGAAAAAGATGGGAAAGAAGAAGAAGAAGAATAGGAAGAAGAAAATGAACAAGAAGGAGATTGAGAAGAAGAAGAAGAAGATAGTGAAGAAGAAAAGGAAGAAGAAAATAAAGAAGAAGATTAAGTCGAACAAGAAGAAGAAGAAGAAGAAGAAGAAAAAGAAGAAAAGATGATGAAGAAGAGAGACGAAAAGGAAGAAGAAGAATGAGAAGAAGAAGAAGAAGTGGAAGAAGAAGAAGAGGAAGTTGAAGAATATGAAGAAGAAGAAGAAGAAAGGGAAGAATAAAAGAAGAAAGAGAAGAAGAATAAGAAGAAGAGAAAGAAGAAGAAGAAGTAAAAGAAGAAGATGAAGAAGAAGGCTAAGTAGAAGAAGATGATGAAGAAGAAGAGGAAAAAGAATACAAAGAAGAAGGACAAGAAGAAGAAGAAGTCGAAGAAGAAGAAAAAGAAGGGGAAGAAGAAGAAGAAGAAGAATAAGAAGAACAAGAAGAAGAAGATGAGGAGGAAGACGAAGATGAAGAAGAAGAAGATTCAGAACAAGAGGAAAAAGAAGAAGAAGAAGAAGAAGGAGATGAAGAAGAAGAAAAAGAACGAGATGAAGAAGAAGGCTAAGAAGAAGTAGATGATGAAGAAGAAGAGGAAGAAGAATACAAAGAAGAAGAAGACGTCAAAGAAAAGTAGAAGAAGAAGAAGAAGAAGAAGAAGAAAAAGAAAGAAGAAGAAGAAGGCAAAGAAGAAGAAGAAGAAGGAGAAGTAGAAGAAGAAAAACAAGAACAAGAACAAGAAAAAGAAGAAAAAGAAAAAGACGAAGTAGAGAAAGTTGAAGAAGACGAAGGAGAAGAAGAAGAAGAAGAAAAAGAAGAATAAAAGAAGAAGAAGAAGAAGAAGGAGAAGAAGAAGGTGATGATGATGAAGAAGAAGATAAAGAAGAAGAAGAACAGAAGAAGAAGAAGAGAGTAGAAGAAGAAGAAGAAGAAGAGAAGAAGAAAAAGGCAAAGAAGATGACAACGAAGAAGAATTATAAGAAAAAAAAACGAATTAGAATTAGAAGAAGAAGAAGATGATGATGATGATGAAGAAGAGGAAGGAGAAGAATAAAAGGAGAATAAGAAGAAGGAGAAGATGGAGAAGAAGAAGAAGGAGCTAAAGAAGTATGTGAAGATGAAGGAGCAGTAGTAGAAGAAGAAGAAGATGAAGAAGTAGAAGAAGACGAAGAAGAAAAAGAAGAAGAGGATTATGAAAAAGAAGAAGGAGAAGAAGGAGAAGAAAAAGAAGAAGAAGAAGAAGAAGAAGAAGAAGAAGAAGAAGAAGAAAAAGAGAAGAAGATGAAGACAAAGAAGAAGAAGAAGAGGAAGAAAAAGAGGAAGTAGAAGAAGAACCAAAAAAAGAAGTACAAGAAGAAGAAGAAGAAGAAGACAAAGAAGAAGATGTAGAAGAAGGGTATGATGAGGAAGAAATTGATGAAGACGAAGAAGAAGGCAAAGAAGAAGAAGAAGAAGAGGAAGAAGAAAAAGAGGAAGAGAAAGAAGAAGAAAAAGTAGAAGTGGAAGAGAGGGAAGAAGATGAAAACGAAGAAGAAGAAGAAGAAGTAGAAGAAGAAGAGGACAAAGAAGAACAAGAAGAAGAAGAAAGAGTAGAAGTAGTAGTAGAAGAAGAAGAAGAAGAAAACGAAGAATTTGACAAAGAAGAAGAAGAAGAAGAAGAAGCAGAAGTACAAGAAGAAGAAGAAGAAGAAGACAAAAAGGATAAAGAAGTAGTCAAAGAAGAAGGAGAAGAAGAAAAGAAGAAGAAGACAAAAAAGAAGAAGAAGAAGAATTGCAAGAAAATGAACAAGAAGAAGAAGAATGACAAGAAAATGAAGAAGAAGAAGAAGAAGAATGACAAGAAAATGAAGTAGAAGAGGAAGAAGAAGAAAGAAGAGGAGAAGAAGAAGAAGATAAAGAAGAAGAAGAAGAATTATTAGTAGTAAATGAAGAAGAAGAAGACGACAAAAAAGATGAAGAATAAAACAACGAAGAAGAAGAAGAAGAAGACAACGAAGAAGAAGAAGAAGAGGAAGAGGAAGAATGACAAGAAGAAGAAGAGGAGGAAGCAGAAGAAGTTGAAAAGATGAAGAAGGTAAAGAAGAAGAAGAAGATGAAGAAGAAGAAGAACAAGAAGAAAAACAAGAAGAAGAAGAAGAATAAGTAAAAGGAGCAAGAGAAAAAGAAAGAAGAAGAAGAAGAAGAAGTAGCAGCAGAAGAAGAAGTTGGAGAAGAATAAGAAGAAAAATAGTAGAATAAAAATAAGAAGTAGAAGACAAAGAAGAAGAAGAAAAAGAAGAATAATAAGAAGAAGAAGAATAAGAAGAAAAAGATGAAGAAGAAGAAGAAGAAGTACAAAATGAAGAAGAGCAAGAATAATTTGAAGAAGAAGAAGAATCAGATGAAGAAGAAGAAAAAAAAGAAGTAGGAGAAGAAAGAGAAGTAGATGGAAAAGAAGAAGAAGAAGAAGAAGAAAAAGAAGTAGAAGAATAAGACAAAAAAAAGAAGAATGAGAAAAAGAAGAAGATGATGAAAAAAAGAAGAAGAAGATGAAGAAGAATATGAACAAGAAGAAGGAGAAGAAGTTGAAGAGGAAAAAGAAGAAGAAGCAGATGAAAAAAGAAGAAGAAGAAGAAGAAAACATGTACCAAAGAAGTAAAAGAAGAAGAAGAAGAAGAAGAAGAAGAATAATAATAAGAAGAAGAAAAAGAAGAAGAAGAAAACAAAGAAGTAGAAGAAAAAGAAGAAGTAGAAGAAGTTGAAGAAGAAGAAGACTAAGAAGAAGAAAAATAGGAAGAAGTAGAAGAAGAAGAAGAAGAAGAAGAAGAAAAAGAATAAGAAGAATAAGAAAGAGAAGAAGTAGAAGAGGAAGAAGAAGAAGAATAGAAGAATAAGGAGAAGAAGAAGAACAAGGAAAGGGAGAATGAGAAGAAGGAGAAGAAGGAGGAGGAGAAGAAGAAGAAGAATAAAAAGAGAAAGAAGAAGAAAAAGATGAAAAGGAAGAGGGAGAAGAAGAAGAAGAAGAAGAAGAAGACGAAGAAGAAGAAGAAGCACGTGAAGAAGAAGAAGGAGAAGAACAAGAATAAAAAGGCAAAGAAGAAGAAGTAGAAGAAGAACTTGAAGAAGACAAAGAAGAAGAAAGAAGAAGAAAAAGAAGAAGAACAAGGAGAAGAAGATAATTAAGATGAAGAAGACAAAAAGAAGATCAAGAAGATGAAAAAGAAGAAGAAGAAGTAGAAGAAGGGGAACAAGAAGTAGAAGAAGAAGGAGGATAAGAAGAAATAATAAAGCTGAAGAAGAAGAAGAAGAAGAACAAGAAGAAGCCGAAGAAGAAGAAGAAGAAGTAGAAGAAGAAGAAGAAGAAGAAGAAGAAGAAGAAGAAGGAGAAGGACAAGAAGGAAAAGAAGAAGAAGAAGAAGAAGGAGAAGAAGAAGGAGGAGAAGAAGAAGGAGGAGAAGAAGAAAAAGAAGAAGAAAACAAAGGGGAAGAAGAAGAAGAGGAAGAAGAAGAAGTGGAAGAACAAGAAGATGAAGAAGAAGAAGTAGAAGAAGAAGAAGAAGAAGAAGAATGCTAAGGAGAAGAAGTTAATGAAGAATAAGAGGAAGAAGAATACTAAGAAGAAGAACTACAAGAAGAAGATAAAGAA
>JAIUJO010002787.1:27500-30000 GCA_023846275.1 Vanilla planifolia | reverse complement strand
AAGAAGAAGAGGAAGAAAAAGAGGAAGTAGAGAAGAAGAACCAAAAAAAGAAGTACAAGAAGAAGAAGAAGAAGACAAAGAAGAAGATGTAGAAGAAGGGTATGATGAGGAAGAAATTGATGAAGACGAAGAAGAAGGCAAAGAAGAAGAAGAAGAAGAGGAAGAAGAAAAAGAGGAAGAGAAAGAAGAAGAAAAAGTAGAAGTGGAAGAGAGGGAAGAAGATGAAAATGAAGAAGGAGAAGAAGAAGTAGAAGAAGAAGAAGAAAAAGTAGAAGTAGTAGTAGAAGAAGAAGAAGAAGAAAACGAAGAATTTGACAACGAAGAAGAAGAAGAAGAACAAGCAGAAGTACAAGAAGAAGAAGAAGAAGAAGACAAAAAGGATAAAGAAGTAGTCAAAGAAGAAGGAGAAGAAGAAAAGAAGAAGAAGACGAAAAAGAAGAAGAAGAAGAATTGCAAGAAAATGAACAAGAAGAAGAAGAATGACAAGAAAATGAAGAAGAAGAAGAAGAAGAATGACAAGAAAATGAAGTAGAAGAAGAAGAAGAAGATAGAAGAGGAGAAGAAGAAGAAGATAAAGAAGAAGAAGAAGAATTAGTAGTAGTAAATGAAGAAGAAGAAGACGACAAAAAAAGATGAAGAATGAAACAACGAAGAAGAAGAAGAAGAAGACAACGAAGAAGAAGAAGAAGAGGAAGAGGAAGAATGACAAGAAGAAGAAGAGGAGGAAGCAGAAGAAGTAGAAAAGATTAAGAAGGTAAAGAAGAAGAAGAAGATGAAGAAGAAGAAGAACAAGAAGAAAAATAAGAAGAAGAAGAAGAATAAGTAAAAGGAGCAAGAGAAAAAGAAGAAGAAGAAGAAGAAGAAGTAGCAGCAGAAGAAGAAGTTGGAGAAGAATAAGAAGAAAAAAAGTAGAATAAAAATCAGAAGTAGAAGAAAAAGAAGAAGAAGAATAAGAAGAATAATAAGAAGAAGAAGAATAAGAAGAAAAAGATGAAGAAGAAGAAGAAGAAGTACAAAATGAAGAAGAGCAAGAATAATTTGAAGAAGAAGAAGAATCAGATGAAGAAGAAGAAAAAAAAGAAGTAGGAGAAGAAAGAGAAGTAGATGGAAAAGAAGAAGAAGAAGAAGAAGAAAAAGAAGTAGAAGAATAAGACAAAAAAAAGAAGAATGAGAAAAAGAAGAAGATGAAAAGAAAGAAGAAGAAGATGAAGAAGAATATGAACAAGAAGAAGGAGAAGAAGTTGAAGAGGAAAAAGAAGAAGAAGTAGATGAAAAAAGAAGAAGAAGAAGAAGAAAACATGTACCAAAGAAGTAGAAGAAGAAGAAGAAGAAGAAGAAGAAGAAGAATAAGAAGAAGAAAAAGAAGAAGAAGAAAACAAAGAAGTAGAAGAAAAAGAAGAAGTAGAAGAAGTTGAAGAAGAAGAAGACTAAGAAGAAGAAAAATAGGAAGAAGTAGAAGAAGAAGAAGAAGAAGAAGAAGAAAAAGAATAAGAAGAATAAGAAAGAGAAGAAGTAGAAGAGGAAGAAGAAGAAGAATTAGAAGAATAAGGAGAAGAAGAAGAACAAGGAAAGGGAGAATGAGAAGAAGGAGAAGAAGGAGGAGGAGAAGAAGAAGAAGAATAAAAAGAGAAAGAAGAAGAAAAAGATGAAAAGGAAGAGGGAGAAGAAGAAGAAGAAGAAGAAGAAGAAGACGAAGAAGAAGAAGAAGCACGTGAAGAAGAAGAAGGAGAAGAACAAGAATAAAAAGGCAAAGAAGAAGAAGTAGAAGAAGAACTTGAAGAAGACAAAGAAGAAGAAGAAAAAGAAGAAGAACAAGGAGAAGAAGATAATTAAGATGAAGAAGACAAAAAGAAGATCAAGAAGATGAAAAAGAAGAAGAAGAAGTAGAAGAAGGGGAACAAGAAGTCGAAGAAGAAAGAGGATAAGAAGAATAATAAGCTGAAGAAGAAGAAGAACAAGAACAAGAAGAAGCCGAAGAAGAAGAAGAAGAAGTAGAAGAAGAAGAAGAAGAAGAAGAAGAAGAAGGAGAAGGACAAGAAGGAAAAGAAGAAGAAGAAGAAGAAGGAGAAGAAGAAGCAGGAGAAGAAGAAAAAGAAGAAGAAAACAAAGGGGAAGAAGAAGAATAGGAAGAAGAAGAAGTGGAAGAACAAGAAGATGAAGAAGAAGAAGATTGATAGGAAGAATTAGAAGAAGTAGAAGAAGAAGAAGAAGAAGAAGAAGAATAAAGAGAAGAAGAAGAAGAAGAAGAAGAAGAATGCTAAGGAGAAGAAGTTAATGAAGAATAAGAGGAAGAAGAATACTAAGAAGAAGAACTACAAGAAGAAGATAAAGAAGTTGAAGAAGAAGAAAAAGAAGAAGAAGAAGAAGAAGAAGAACAAGAACAAGAAGAAGAAGAAGAAGAAAAAGAAGAAGAAGAAGAAGAAGAAGAAGAAGAAGAAGAAGAAGAACAAGAAGAAGAAGAAGAAGAAAAAGAAGAGTAAGAAGAAGAGGAAGAAGAAGA
>JAIUJO010002787.1:17500-22500 GCA_023846275.1 Vanilla planifolia | reverse complement strand
AAGAAGAAATGATGAAGAAGATGAAGAAGAAGAAAAAATAAGGCACAGAAGAAGAAGATGAAAAAGAAGAAGAAGAAGAAGAAAGAGAAGAAGAAGGAGAAGAAAAAGGAGGAGAAGAAGAAGAGGAAGAAGAAGAAGAAGAAGAAGAAGCTGATGAAGAAGAAGTCAAATAAGAAAAAGAAGAAGAAGAAGATGGAGAAGGAGAAGGAGAAGAAGAAAAAGAAGGAGAACCAGAAGAAGAAGAAGAAGGCAAAGAAGAAAAAGGTGAAGGAGATGAAGAAGAAGGAGATGATGAAGAAGAAGAAGGTGAAGAAGAAGAAGAAGATGTTGAAGTAGAAGAAGAAGACCAATAAGAAGAAGAAGACAAAGAAGTAGATGAAGTAGAAGAAGAAGTAGAAGAAGAAGAAGAGGAAGAAGAAGAAGAACAAGAAGAAGACGAAGAAGTAGTTTGAGGAGAAGAAGAAGAGGAAGAAGAAGAAGAAAAAGAAAAAGAAGAAGAAGAAGAAAAGTATAAGAAAAAGAAGAAGAAGACTACAATGAAGAATTAAATGAAGTCGAAGAAGAAGGAGAAGAAGCAAGAGAATAAGAAGAAGAAGAAGAAGAAGAAGGAGAAGAGGGTGAAGGAGAGAAAGATCAAGAAGCATGAGAAAAAAGGTAGATGCAGAAGAATAGAGAAGAGAGAAGAAGAAAAAAACAAAGAAGAAGGAGCAAAAGAAGAAGGAGAAGAAGAAGAAAAAGAAGAAGAAGAAGAACGAGAAGAAGAAGAAGAAGGCGAAGATATAAAAGATGATAAAGATGGCAAAGAAGAAGAAGAAATAGAAGAAGAAGAAGTAGTATTAAAAAAAGTGTAAGAAGAAGAAGTACAATAAGAATAAGAAGATGACACAGAAGAAGAAGATGAAGAAGAAGAAGAAGAAGAAGAAGACTAAGAAGAAGGAGAAGAAGGCGAAGATGAAGATGACAAAGAAGATGAAGAAGAAGAAGAAGATGAAGAAGGAAAAGATGGAGAAAGGGAGGAAGAAGAAGAGGTAGAAGAAGAAGAAGACAAAGAAGAAGAAGTAGAAGTAGAAGAAAAAGAAGAAGGTGAAGAAGAAGGAGAAGATCAAGAAGAAAGATGAAGATGAAGGAGATGAAGGAGAAGAAGAAGAAGATGAAGAAGAAGAAGAACAAGAAGAAGAAGAAGAAGCAAAGGAGAAGAAGATGAAAAATAAGAAGAAGTAGAGGAAATTGAAGAAGGAGAAGAAAAAAAGGAAGAAGAAGAAGAAGAAGAAGAAGAAGAACAAGCTAAATAAGAAGAAGAAGAAGAAGGAGAAGGAGAAGAAGAAAAGGAATTAGTAGAAGAAGAAGAAGATTATTGAAAAAGGCAAAGAAGAAGAAGGTGAAGGAGTCGAAGAAGAAGAAAAAGATGAGGAACAAGAAGGCAAAGAAGAAGAGGAAGATGTAGAAAAAGAAGAACACTAATAAGAAGAAGAAGATGAAGAAGGAGATCAAGTAGATGAAGAAGTAGTAGAAGATGAATGAGAAGAAGAAGAAGTTGAAGAAGAAGAAGACGAAGAAGTAGTAGGAGGAGAAGGAGAAGAAGAAGAAGAAAAAAAGAAGAAGAAAAAGAATAAGAAGAAGAATAAAAGTACAAGAAAAAGAAGTAGGCTACAATTAAGAAGAAGGAAATGAAGTAGAACAAGAAGGAGAAGAAGAAGGAGAAGAAGAAGAAGAAGAAGTAGGAGAAGAGGGTGAAGGAGAAAAAGAAGAAGAAGCATAAGAAAAAAGGAAGAAGAAGAAGAAGAAACATGGGAGAAGAAGAAAATGAAGAAGGGGTAGAAGATGAAGGAGAAGAAGATGGAGAAGAAGAAGAAGAAGAAGAAGTAGAAGAAAAAGAACAACAACAAGAAGAAGAAAAAGTAGAAGAAGAAGGAGTACAAGAAAAAGAACAAGAAGATGAAAAAGAAGAAGTAGAAGAAGGACAAGAAAAGGGGAAGATGAAGTTGAAGAAGATGAAGAAAAGGAAGAGGAAGAAGAAGAAGAAGAAGAAGACGAAGAAGAAGATAGAGAAGAAGAAGAAGAAGAGGAAGAAGAAGAAGGTTAAGAAGAAGAAGATGATGAAGAAAAGTGGAAGACGAATATGAAGTAGAAGAAGATGAAGAAGAAGAAGAAAAATAAAAGAAGAAGAAGAGGAAGTGGAAGAAGAAAAAGAAAAAGAAGAAAAAAAAATAAAAGAACAAAAGAAGAAGAAGAAGTAGAATAAGAAGGAGAAGAAGAAGAAGAAGATGACGATGAAGAATAACAAGAAGAAGAAGACGAAGAAGAAGGAGAAGAAGAAAAAAAGATAAAAAGAAAGAAGAAGAATGAGAAGAAGAGGAAGAAGAAGAAGAAGAGGGAGTGGAAGTTGAAGAAGAAGAATAAGGCAAAGACGAAGAAGAAGAAAAAGAAGAAAAAGAAGAAGTTGTACAAGAAGATGAAGAACAAGAAGAAGGAAAAGAAGAAGAAGAAGAAGAAGAAGAAGAATAAAACAAAGAAGAAAAAGACAAAGACCAAGAAGAAAAATATGAAGAAGTAGAAGAAGTTGTAGATGAAGAACACGAAGAAGAAGAAGAAGAAAAAGAATGAGATGAAGAAGTCGAGCAAGAAGAAGAAGAAGAAGAAGTAGTAAAATAAGAAGAATAAGGAGTAGAAGTAGAAGAAGAAGAAGATGATGATGATGAAGATGAAGAAGAAGAAGAAAAAGTAAACGAACAAGAAAAAGATGATGATGATGATGAAGAAGAGGATGAAGAACATGAACAAGAAGACAGCAAAGAAGAAGAAGAAGAAGAAAAATTTAAAGAAGGAGAAGATGAAGAAGAAGGGGGAAAAGAAGAAGAAGAAAAGATGAAAAGAAAATGAGGAAGATGAGGAAGAAGAAGAAGAAGAAGAAGAAGAATAAGAAGAAAAAGAACAATAAGAATAACAAAAGATGAAAAAGATAAAGAAGAGGGACAAGAAGATGAAGAAGAAGTGGAAAAAGAAGAAGAAGATGAAAAGAAGAGGAAGAAGGAAAAGAAGAAGAAGAAGAAGATGAAGAAGAAGAAGAAGAAGAAGAAGAAGAAAAAGAAGAAAAAGACGAAGAAGAATAAGAATAAGAAGAAGAAGATGAAGAAGAAGAGGCTAAAAGAGAGGAAGGAGAGGAAGAAGAAGAAGAAGAATAATAATAAGTAGAAGAAGATGCAAAAGAAGAAAAAGATGATGAAGAAGAAGAATAAGGAGAAGAATAAGAAAAAAAAGAACAAAAAAAAAAGTAGAAGAAGAAGAAGAAGAACAAGCAGATGATGATGAAGAAGAAGAAGAAGATAAAGGAGGAGGAGGAGAAGAAGAAGTAGTAGAAGAAGAAAAAGTAGATGAAGAGGGAGAAGAAGAAGAGGAAGATGAAGTAGTAGAAGAAGAAGAACAAGTAGAAGAAGAAGAAGAACAAGAAGAAAAAGATTAAGAAGAAGAAGAAGAAGAACAAGAAGCGAAAGAAGAAGAAGAAGAAGAAGAAGAAGGAGAATGAGAAGAAGGAGAAGGAGAAGAAGAAGAAGAAGAAGGAGGAGAAGGAAGAGAAAAAGAAGAAGAAGAAGAAGAAGAAGAAGAAATAAAACTAGAAGAAGAAGAAGAAGAAGAAGCAAAAGAAGAAGAAGAAGAAGAAGAAGAAGAAGAAGATCAAGGAAAAGAAGAAGATGATGAAGGAAAAGAAGAAGAAGAAGAAGATGAAGAAGAAAAAGAAAAAGAAGAAGAAAAAGGAGAACAAGAAGGAGAATAAGATGAAGAAGAAGAAGAAGAAGAAGAAAAAGAAGAAGCAGAAGAAAAAGAAGTCGAAGAAGAGGAAGGACAAGAAGTAAAAGAAGGGGAAGAAGAACGAGAACAAGAAGAATAAGAAGAAAAGAAAGAAGTGGAAGAAGAAGAAAAAGGAGGAGAAGGAGAACGAGAAAAAGAAGAAGGAGAAGTTGAGGAAAAAGAAGGAAAAGATGAAGGAGGAGAAGAAGAAGAAGAAGAAAAAGAAAAAGTAGTAGAAGAAGAAGAAGAAGAAGAAGAAGAAGAAAAAGAAGAAGAATAAGAGGAAGAAGAAGAAGAAGAATAAGAAGAAGAGTAGAAGTAGAAGAAGAAGAAGAAGTAGAAGTAGAAGAAGAGGAGGAAGAAGAAGAAGAAGAAGAAGAAGGAAAAGAAGAAGAAGGAGAATAAGAAAAACAGGGAGAAGAAAAGAACGAGGAGGAGGAGGATGAGAAGAAGAAGAAGAAGAAAGAGTAAAAGAAGAATGAGAAGAAGAAAAATAAGGAAGAGGAGAAGGAGGAGGAGAAGGAGACGAAGAAGAAGAAGAAGAAGAATAAGAAGAAGAGGAAGAGGAAATAAAGGATGAAAAGAAAAAGAAGAAGAAGAAGGAGGAAAAAAGGGAGAAGAAGAAGAGGAAGAAGACGAAGAAGAAGAAGAAGGAGAAGAAAAAGAAGAAGAAGAAGAAGTAGAAGAAGAAGAATAATAAGAAGTAGAAGTGGAAGAAGAAGAAGAAGTTGAAGTGCAAGAAGATTAAGTAGAAGAAGAAGAAGAAGAAGAAGAAAAAGAAGATGGAGAAGATGGAGAAGAAGAAGAAGAAGAAGAAAAAGAAGATGAATGAGAAGAAGAGAACAAGAAGAATAAGACTAAGATGTAGAAGAAGAAGAAGATGATGATGATGATGATGTATAAGAAGAAGAAGAAGAAGAAGTTGGAGAAGAAGAAGAAGTAGAAGAGGAAGAAGAAAGAGAAAATGAAGAAGAAGAAAAAGAAGGAGAAGAAGAAGAAAAAGAGAAGAAGAAGAGGAAGAAGAAGAAGAAGAAGACGAAGATGATGAAGAAGCAAAAGAAGAAGAAGAAGAAGAAGAAGAAGAAGAAGGAAAGAAGAAGAAGAAGAAGAAGAAAGAAGAAGAAGAAGAAGAAAGAAGAAGAAGAAGAAGAGCAAGAAGAAAAGGAGAAGAAGAACAAGAAGAAGAAGAAAAAGAAGGAGAAGAAGAAGAAGAC
>JAIUJO010002787.1:0-5000 GCA_023846275.1 Vanilla planifolia | reverse complement strand
AAGCCGAAGAAGAATAAGAATAAGAAGAAGAAGAAGAAGAATAAGAAGATGACGAAAAAAGGAGAGGAAGAAGTCTAACAAGAAGAAGAAGGAGAGAAAATGAAGAAGAAGAGGATGAGAAGAAGAAGAAGAAGAATATGAAGAAAAAGAAAAATAAAAATGACAAGAAGAAGAAGAAAAAGAAAGAGAAGAGGGAGTAGAAGAAGATTTAGAAGGAGGACAAGAAGAAGAAGAAGAAGAAGAAGAAGTCGAAGAAGAATAAGAATAAGAAGAAGAAGAAGAAGAAGATGACAACGAAAAAAGGTGAGCAAGAAGTCGAAGAAGAAGAAGAAGAAGAAGAAGAAGTACAAGAAGAAAAAGAAGAAGAATAAGATGAGGAAGAAAAAGATGAAGAAGAGGAAGAAGAAGAAGAAGAAGAAGTACAAGAAGAAAAAGAAGAAGAATAAGAAGAGGAAGAAAAAGATGAAGAAGAGGAAGAAGAAGAAGAAGAAGCAGAAGAACAAACAAAAAAGAAGTAGAAGTAGAAGTAGAAGAAGAAGAAGAAGAAGAAGAAGAAGATGAAGTGAAAGAACAAGAAGAAGGAGAAGAAGTTGAAGAAGAAGAAGAAGAAGAAGAGGAAGAAGAAGAGAAAGAGGAGGAAGAAGAAGAAGAAGGAGGAGAAGAAGAAGAAGAAGGAGGAGAAGACAAGAGGAAGGTGAAGAAGAAGAAGAAGAAAAAGAAGAAAAATAAAAAGATGAAGAAGAAGAAGAAGAAGAAGAAGAAGAAGAAGAAGAAGAAGAAAAAGAATAGGAAAAGGAGGAGAAGAAGAAGAAAAAGAAGAATAAGGAGATGAAGAAGAAGAATGTGCAAGAGGACAAGAGGAAGAAGAACAAAATGAAGAAGAAGATGAAGGAGAGGAAGAAGAAGAAGAAGGAGAAGAAGAAGAAGGAGAAAGAGGAGAAGAAGAAAAAGAAGAAGGAGAGGAAGATAAAGAAGAATTTGAAGATGATGAAGAAGAAGAAGAAAAAAAAGAAGTAAGATGAAAAAGAAGAAGAAGAACAGGTGGAGGAGGAAGAAAAGAAGAAGAAAAAGAAGGAAAAATTGGAGGAGAAGAAGAAGAAGAATAAGAAGGAGAAAAAAAAAGAGGAAGACGAAGCAGAAGAAGAAGAAGAAGAAGAAGATGAAGAAACATTACAAAAGGAAAAAGAAGAAGAAGGAGAAGAAGAAGAAGCAAAAGAAGAAGAAAAGGATGGAGAAGGAGGAGAAGGAGAAGAAGAAGAAGAAGAAGAAAAAGAAGAAGACTAAGAAGAAGAAGAAGAAGAACAAGACGAATCAGAGGAAGAAGTAGAAGAACAAGGAGAAAAAGTGGAAGATGAAGAAGAAGAAAAATAAGAGGAAGAAAAAGAAGTAATAGTAGTAGTAGTAGTAGAAGAAGAAGAAGAAGAAGTAGAAGTGGAAGAAGAAGATGGAGAAGGAGAAGGAGAAAAAGGAGAAGAAGAAGAAGAAGAAGAGGAAGGGGAAGAAGAAGAAGAAGAAGAAGAAGAAAAAGAAGGAAAAGAAGGAGAAGAAGAAGAAGAAGAAGAAGAAAAAGAACAAGCAGAAGAAAAAGAAAAAGAAGAAGAAGAAGAAGAAGAAGAAGAACGAGAAGAAGTAAAAGAAGGGGAAGAAGAATGTGCAGAAGAAGAACAACAAGAAGTGGAAGAAGAGGATGAAGAAGAAGAAGAGGAAAAAAAAGAAGTCTAAGATGAAGAAGAAGACGAAGAAGAAGGAGAAGAAAAATAACACTAAGAAGAAGAAGAAGTAGTTGTAGTAATAGAAGAACAAGTAGAAGAAGAAGAAGCACAAAAAGAAGAAGAAGAAAAATAAGAAGAAGAAGTAGAAGAAGATCAAGAAGAAGATGAAGAAGAAGAAGAAGAAGAAAAATAAGAAAAATAAGAAGAAGAAGAAGAAGAGGAAGAAGAAGAAGAAGAAGAAGAAGTAGAAGTAGAAGTAGAAGTAGTAGAAGAAGAAGAAGAAGAAGAAGAAGAAGGCAAAGTAGGAGAAGGAGAAGAAGAAGAAGAAGAAGAAGAAGGCAAGAAAATGAGGAAGAAGAAGATGAAGAAGAAGAAGTAGAAGATGAAGAAGAAAAAGGAGAAGAAGAAGAAGAAGGGGAAGAAGATGAACAAGAAGAAGAAGAAAGCAAAGCCGAAGAAAAAGAAGACGAAGAAGAGGAAAGAGTATTAGAAGGGGAAGAAGATGGAGAAGAAGAAGAAGAAGAGGAAGAAGAAGAAAAATAAGAAGGCTAAGAAGAAGGAGAAAAAGAAGGCTTAGAAGAAGAAGACTAAGAAGAAGAAGAATAAGAAGAAGAAGAAGATGAAGAAGAAGAATAATAAGAAGAAGAAAAAGGACAAGAAGTAGAAAAAGAAGATGAAGAAGAAGAAGACAAAGAAGAAGAAGAAGAAGATGACAAACAAGAAGATGAACAAGAACAAGGAGAAGAAGATGAAGGAGAAGAAGAAGAAGAAGAAAAAGAAGTAGAAGAAGAAGAAGACAAAGAAGATGGAGAAGAAGAAGAAGTAGAAGAATTAGAAGAAGAAGAAGAAGAAGAAGAAGAAATTTAAGCGAAAGAAAAAGATGAAGAAGAAGAAGAAAAAGAAGAAGAAGGAGATGAACAAGATGAAGAGGAAGATGTAAGAGAAGAAGAAGAAGGAGAAGAAGATACAAAGAAGAAGAAGAAGAGAACAAAGAAGAAGAAGATAAGGAATAAGATGAAGTAGTAGACGAAGAAGAAGAAGATTATGAAGAAGAAGAAGAAGACAAAGAAGAAGGAGAATAAGAATTCACAGAAGAAGGAGAAGAAGAAGAATAAGAAGAAGAGAAGAAGAAGCTAAAGAAGAAGAAGAAGCTGAAGAAGAAGAAGAAGAAGAAGTTGAAGAAGAAGATGGAGAAGAAAAAGAAGAAGAAGGTGAAGATGATGAAGAAGAAGAGGTTGTCAAAGAAGAAGTAGATGAATATGCAGAAGATGAAGAAGAAGAAGACGAAGAAGACATGAAGAAGAGGAAGAACGATAAGAAGAAAAAGAAGATGAAGAGGAAGAAGAAGAAAAAGAAGACAAGGAAGAGGAAGAAGTTGAAGAAGAAGAAGAAGAAGAAGTTGAAGAAGAAGAAGAAGAAGAAGAAGAAAAAGATTAAGAGAAGAAGAAAAAAAAGAAGTAGATGAAGAAGAAGAAGAAGCAGAAGAAAAAGAAGAAGGAGAAGGAGAAGAACATGACGAAGAAGAAGAAAAAGAATAAGAAGAAGTAGAAGAAAAAGAAGAAGTAGAAGAAAAAGAAGAAGTAGAAAGACGAAGAAGGAGTTGAAGAAGGAGAAGATGAAGAAGAAGAAGAAGATGAAGATGAAGAAGAAGAAGGGAAAAAGATGAAGGAGATAATGAAAAAGAAGGAGAAGAACAAGATGAAGAAGAAGAAGAAGTAGGAGATGAAGAAGAAGTCGAAGAAGAAGTTGAAGAAGAAGAAGAAGAAGAAGCTAAATAAGAAGAAGAATAATAATAATAAGATGATTTACGAAGGAGAAGAAGAAGGAGAAGAAGAAATAGAGAAGAAGAAGAAGAAGAAGTCAAAGAAGAACAAGAGGAAGAAGAAGAAGGTGATGGAGACAAATGAAGAAGTAGAAGAAAACGAACAAAGAAGAAGCATGAGAAGCACAAGAAGAAGCATGAGAAGCACAAGAAGAAGAAGACGAAGAGGAGCAAGAAGTTTAAGAAAGAAGATGAAGAAGAACTAGAAGAAGAAGAAGAACAAGAAGAAGAAGTAAAAGTAGAAGAAGATGATGAAGATATAGAAGAAGAAGAAGCAGAAAAAGAAGAAGAAAAACAAGGAGAAGAAAGATGAAGAAGAAGTCGAATAAGAATAAGAAGAAGATGTAGAAGAAGAAAAAGAAGAAGAAGAAGAATAAGAAGAAGAAGAGGAAGGAAAATAAGAGGAAGAAGAAGATGATGAAGAAGAGGAACATGAAGAAGATGAAGAAGAAAAAGTTGGAGAAGGGGAAGACGAAGAAGAAGAAGAAGAGGAGAAGAAGAAGAAGAAGGAGAAGAAGAAGAAGTTGGAGAAGAAGAAGAAGAAGAAGAAGATGATAAAGAATTAGAAAAAGATGGAGAAGAACAAGATGATGATTAAGAAGAAGAACAAGAAGAAAAAGACGATGATGATGATGATGATGAAGACATAGAAGAAGAAGAAGGAGAAGCAGAGGAGAAGTAGGAAGAGAAAGAAGAAGAAGAAGAAGAAGAAGGCGAAAAAAGATGAAGAAGAAGTAGAAGAAGAAGAAAAAGAAGAAGAAGAAGAAGAAGAAGAAGAAGAAGAAGAGGAAGAAGAAAAAAAAGAATAAGAAGACAATGATAATCAAGAAGAACACGAAGAAGAAGAAGAAAAAGAAGATAAAAAAGAGAAGAAGAAGAAGATTAAGAAGAAGTAGAAGAAAACAACAAAATGAAGTAGTTGAAGAAGAAGATGATGATGATGATGATGATGAAGAAGAAGAAGACGAAGAAGAAGAAAAAGAAAAAGAAAGAAGAAGAAGAATAAGAAGAAGAATAATGAGAAGAAGGAGATAGAGGGAAGAGGGACGAGTAGGAGGAGGAGGAGAAGAAGAAGAAGAAGAACATGAGGAGGAAGAAAATTAAGAAGAAGAGCAGGGAAGACAAAAGAAAAGAAGAAGAAGAAGAAGAAGAAGAAGAAGAAAAAGAAGAAGAAGAAGAAGTAAAAGAAGAAGAAGAAGAAGAAGAAGATGATGATGAACAAGAAGGAGAAGTAGGAGATGAGGAAGAAGAAGAAGAAAAAGAAGATGAAGAAGAAGATGTAGAAGAAGAAGAAGGACAAGAAGCTGAAGAAGAAGAAAATAAAGAAGAAGAGAGAAGAAGAAGAAGAAGAAGAAAAAGAAGGAGAAGGTGGAGAAGAAGAAGAAGTAGAAGAAGAAGAAGAGGAAGAAGAAGAAGAAAAAGAATATGGCAAAGAAGAAAGAGAAGAAGAAGAAGAAGAAGTAGAA